>JAFBJQ010000276.1:74482-366451 GCA_016785345.1 Trinectes maculatus
GGGGGGTGGGGGGGGGGGGGGGGGAGTGTGTTTGTTGGTGGGGGGGGGGGGCGGGGGGGGGGGGGGGGGGGGGGGGGGGGGGGGGGGGGGGGGGGGGGGGGGGGGGGCGGCGCTGCGCTCTCGGTGCGGGTTCAACTCTGTCTATAGTCTCCCGAAAAGTCGAGCGCTTTGATCCGGCCGCTGCTGGCGCCTAAAAACAACATAACTTGTCTGGCCATTAGAGAGACTGACAAATCTTGACAGATTGTTTATGCCTGGCAATTAGTGACGCGGACGCCTGACTGAGAGCTGACGACTCTGCGCAGAAAGGTAAATTCATTTCATGTGGCCAAGGATCGCCTCCGGCTCTGCAGAGCGAGCTCCGCGGTGTCTCTGTGATCCCGACCCGCAGAGAGAGAGAGAGAGAGAGAGAGAGAGAGAGAGAGAGATTATCGTGGGTTTCCCCAGTGTGAGCGAGGCTGCAGCTCGGTGGACGGATCACGACAGCGAGTGGTTTGAGGTCTCACACTCACCAGTCCTGCAAAGTCATAACAACACACCTCCTCACACCGGGATCGTCCTGTGTGTGTGTGTGTGTGTGAGAGAGAGAGCGTGTGTGACCCTTTTCATCTGAAGCGCCCACCATCAGCTGCACACACACCACAGAGCTCATTTGAATAGATGGGAATGGCGTGCGATCGGCGGAGAGAAAGCTAATTTTTCAGGCTGAATGGCTCAGTGTCCCTGGGCTAGGGCGGGTGTGGAGGAGCGGGGGGGGGGGGGGGGGGGGGCTGCGCCCCCGGGGGGGGGGGGGGGGGGGGCGGCGCTGCGCTCTCGGTGCGGGTTCAGTCTCCCGAAAAGTCGAGCGCTTTGATCCGGCCGCTGCTGGCGCCTAAAAACAACATAACTTGTCTGGCCATTAGAGAGACTGACAAATCTTGACAGATTGTTTATGCCTGGCAATTAGTGACGCGGACGCCTGACTGAGAGCTGACGACTCTGCGCAGAAAGGTAAATTCATTTCATGTGGCCGAGGATCGCGAGGCCAACTTTAAACCTGGCACCATCATTTAAATGACATCAAACGTGTCGGCTGCGTCCAATGGGATGATACGTTCCCATATGGATCTGGTGATGCATTGTAAACAGTAACAAAAAGTAACAATGATGACAAGAGATGCCTGTTTCTGTAGGTGTGTATAATGATAAGCCACGGAAGGTGCAGTCAGGTAAATCACTGACAGTCCTGGGTTAAATCCCTCCCTGACTCCTCGCTGTCTCCCCCTCCTGCCCCTCAACTGCACAGAACTTTGACATTAATGGATGCAGTCAAAGGAGGAGAAAAATCCCAGTGATCCCCCCAAAGCCCGATAATTACCCCTAAATGACTGCGAAGGCCTGTGTGTTTCGATCTGATTAGAGCCCTGCAGCCATCAATAAACAGCGCGCTGCAAGAGGCTCGTCACACAGAGGCAGCGGTAAACTGTTGCGCAATGAGCGCAGTGCCAGCGCCATCAGCTGCAGCTCGTTCACATGTTCGGGTCGGAAACGTTATCAAAGACGGTTTAATCAGAACTCAATAACAGAACTCATGCAAAGAGCTCGTGCACAGAACTCAATAACAGAGCTCGTGCACGCGCCGACAGTCTGAGGAGAGGGAGTTAATGTGGGGTCACGGAGTGTGCTCGTCTTCTCTTTAGGCTAAAAAAATCATTTCGTGGGATTTAGCGCTGCAATTAGTTTTGTTTATGTTTACCTGAAGTTGGTTGTGTTTAAAGATGGTAACTATTGTTAACTTTCCCACTCCGACTTTTTTTTTTGTTTTTGGAAGTCTCACAGGGGCCGGCCCCTCTCCCCTCTGATTGGCTACCTCTGCCTCTCCGCCTGCCTTATTATAACCCTGCGCTCCAATTTGGTCACATAAACATGAGGAGACCGTCACCTTAGGGCGCAGCGCAGCGACTTCTCCACACTCTCTGCACCGTACCATACATAGGCCGAGTGAGACCGTCTCTTTCCCTGCAGTGCCAGTCGGACCTGTATGGCCCCATCGATCGCCATGTCAGCTTTGACCGCTGGTTTGAAAACTGAAGAGCTTCCTCTCCGCAGCAGAGGCGAGATGCAGACCAGTCTGAGTCCCGCAGAGGACACCGGGAAGCCCAAAGTCTCCATTCTGCCCTTCAGCGTGGAGGCGCTGATGGCTGACAGGAAGCCCAGCAGAGAGCTGCCGTCCCCGGACGGCCCGTCCGTGGCCGGGACGTCCCAGGTGATGGGAAAGAGCGCGCGGATGGGCTCTTACGGTAATCTGGATACTTCACTTCCTGCTTTACCCATGAGCTCTTCGTTCTCAATGGGCGAAGTCATGAACATGCCAGAAGACGTGCTGATTAAGCCGGAGAGCCCGGACAGCAAAGACAGAAGCGCGTGGATACAGAGTCCTCGGTTTTCTCCCACACCTCCACGTAAGTTGAAACTGAAACGGTGTCACTGCATGACTCAGAATCAGGAAACTGTTGTATTTGTGCTGTTGTTGTTTTTAGTTTTAAAAGTCTCAGGGCTTGTTTGGAAAACGACTTCCTGCACATGTTGCGGGTTTTAAAAATGCGAGCTTTGCATCCGCTCTGCTCCTCCTGGCTTGTTTGGCATTACGACGTGTTGTCCGGGAATTAAACGCAGACGTGTTGTCTTCTTACAGGAAGACTGAGTCCCCCCGCCTGTCCCCTGCGAAAACACAAGACCAACAGAAAGCCGCGGACCCCCTTCACCACCTCCCAGCTGCTGGCCCTGGAGAGGAAGTTCCGCCAGAAGCAGTACCTCTCCATCGCCGAGCGCGCAGAGTTCTCCAGCTCCCTCAACCTGACCGAGACCCAGGTCAAAATCTGGTTCCAGAACCGGCGAGCCAAGGCCAAGCGGCTGCAGGAGGCCGAACTTGAAAAACTGAAAATGGCAGCAAAGCCCATGCTGCCGCCAGCTTTCGGGATTTCCTTTCCTCTCGGTGCGCACGTCCCCGCGTCCTACGCAGGCTCGCACCCGTTCCAGCGGCACTCGCTGCCCGTCTCGCCCGTGGGACTGTACGCCGCTCACGTCGGATACAGTATGTACCACTTGGCCTGACAGGACGCAGGACGAGGGGTTAAGACTACTCTCTGACAACCCCGGGCCCGAGGCGGGGCGCAGTTGGACAGATGAGGTGCCACTGCAGTAAAAGCCAGCGGCAGTGAGCAGTGAGTGTCACATCTGGACAGGGGACAGGGGACCGGGGCCACTCCTGACACAGGGGTCCCCTCTGAGCCAGTAAGTTCACTCCCTGCAAAAATAATCCAGCTCTATGAGTCATTTTATCTTCATTTTTTTAAAAAAAACGTTTTTAATACAAACAATCCCTGAATGTAGAAATATTAGAAATAAGACGAGTGGGGGGTAAATGACTTGAAGGCGGTTATTTTTGTGGTGCGGAGGTGGAAAAGAGTTCAGTGCCTGTAGGCCTGTGGTCTGTCACAGAGGGACAGTAGAGGATGGAGAGCAGGCTGTGTACCACACTGTGTCGGACCGTGTCTCTTTGCCTCTATTGCTGCTTATACAGCCAGGTTAAAGGGCCATTTCACAGGCCTCAGTGAGTCAGTGAGTCTATTGCGCAGCTTGACATTTTGCACCAACATACTAATGTTGGTCTACATTCGCATTAGTGGGCTGCTGTCACACTGCAAATCCATACTTTTTATTTTATTTTATTTTTTAAATTTGTTTTTGCATTCACATCAATGCGGAACTCTAGTGGGTTACTGAACCCAGTGCCATTGAATGCTCTTTGTGAATTTGGAGAACCACAGCATTTGTTTTTTATAACAGCACTGTCTGTTGTCGGAATGATTCCCTTCGGAAGGGATATGTGTACTGTAAAATACTGTATATTTGAAGAATATCCTCCTTTATATTATGAATATATTTGTGACATAACTTAATAAATTGTTTATTCTTTTTTCATGAAGACGTTGTTCGTTTTGCCTGACGCCTGCGCGGTGCCCGCGTGCCGCACCAACATCCGACTGTTTCCTGAGTCCTCCTACATGTTCTGAAAATAGATTTTATTACATGAAATTCAAGTCCAAGGAAGGAGATACTATTTTTCTTTACAGTTTTGACTTTGATAATTTTAGGATGAAGTTGATGGCTGCTGTGAGGCGGGTGATTATTCATAGGCCAAAACCAAAGAAACAAGTTCATCTGAGAAAAGGAGGTTAATAATTATCATACCAGGCCTGTTATAATGATGAATATTTCAGCTCTGAGTACAGCATGATTGAAATATTGTCTTTTTCGGAGTTTGGTTGAGACTCTAACCACTGAGCCCACTGTTTACCTCCTTCCTCTTCACACTTTATTTGCACATGCACAGATGCACACGTCTCAGCGCCGCAGACTGTGAATTTTAACCTGTGACATGTTATTTTGGTGGAATGTATTGCTACAGCTGTTGCTTATTGCTTTGAAACAACTAACCTAGATTTTGTTGGCGCCAGAAGAGTTTGGGGGTGGGTGTGTGTGTGTGTATATGTGTGTGTGCGCGCGGGGAGGGGGGGGGGGGCAAACCAGGGGGTGGGTGTGTGTGTGTGTATATGTGTGTGTGCGCGCGGGGAGGGGGGGGGGTGCAAACCAGTTGTGCTGACTTCAAAACACACAGATAAATGCTTATAGGCTAAATAGCTTGTAAACAATCCACTAGTGTGTCATTATGGGGCGTTTAGGGTGTAAAATGAACCAGGTGACACCCCATTGTGCAGAGGACAGGGTGTTAGGACCCGCGTGCCTGTCCACATATAAACACATTACATTCCCGCAGCACAGAAAAAAAAACAACAATAAAACAACAACTATTGAACGGTCCTGTGTGATGACGTGAGACAGATGACAAAACATGGATCAAACGGGGGGAAATTGCAGAGACCGTTTAAAAGGCTTTCTCTTGCCGTCACTGCTTTTCAGGCAGAGGTTAAATTGGAGTAAAATAATTGCTGTAATGAGCAAAGGCAATCTGCAGCAGACTGAGGCCGGCTCCAGCGAGGCTGTAGCTCCAGGCAAGGCGGAACTTTTATCATTCCTAAAATGTCAACGGGGGACTGGGACGTGCAACACTGCTGCTCCTCAGCCGACAGACAGCCTGCTGTCCCACACCACGCAGGGCCACAGCAACTAACAGCTACACTCACCATTATTATTATTATCATCATTATTACTACTATTATTATAATTATTACTACAACTCACTTTAACTCGCACTCAATCGGCGACTTTAATTTACACCCAGACGCCTTTCTCACATTCAACCTCCTTATTTATTTTCCTCCACTTTCTCCTGCAGGCATGAATCAATACACGATCCCGGACAATAAAGTGAAATCACACGGATGAACGCTTCATCCGAGGAGAAAAGAAACCTGACACAAAAGAGCCAAAGGGGATGCGTCCATTATTTAAACTCCCTCATTGTTTCGCACCCCCCCCACACACACACACACACACACACACATATATACATACACCCACCTCGCCCCAACCGTTCTCTCTCTATTTTGCCAGGAGTCACACAGAAAACAAAACGGACTTGTTGATATCATGCAGGAGATCACAGGAGGCTGTTTGACCCTGCAGTCAAAGCCTTGATGTGTGAGACAGAGAGCGGGTTAGGCTGCGAGAGGCCGCCTCAGACAGACCATCATGAAGAGAGACGCTCACTGGGCTTTAACAGACCTTTAACCAGCCATCTCTGTCTTCCCCACAAGACGCCAGTAGAGGATGCGTCGTTGGACTTTTTTTTTTGTTACAAACGGAACTGATAGGTTCGCAGAGCAATCGGTCATCAATGTAGCAGAGATCAATCTGTTTTTATTCCTGTGCAGTTCTCACAAAATCACCGAAAGCCTCTCTTTCAGCTCGAACGATCAAATGTTGCTGATACAGATTCATGTGTAAGAGTCACAAATAAAACCCACTGAAATTAAACATGTTAATCCAGATGTAAATGACAGCCGGTCTATAGAAATAATATTTTCTCCTCGGAGACAATATATGTACGTTTCCTATTTACAAACACACACACACACACACACACACACACACACACACATATTTATTTAAAAAAAGGATCCGACCACTCTTTACTAAACAACCATTAGACTGTAAATGGCCCACGGTGATTTAAGATGACTCGATTTAATGTAACACAGTCATGCACTTTTTTTTACTGCACCTTTATTATAATAAATAACTCACATTAATAAACCGGTCCGATTGGTCCAAGTCGCAGAGGCTAATCATGTCATTTAATTTCATATATTCGACAGAGAGCTGCCAGGATAAATCCAATCACACTAGTAATTGAACAATTCAGAAAAGCCCAATTTCCGCCCATTAAATAAAAACATTAAACACACATTACCATTTGAAATATGGAGAAAACTGACAGCTGTTTCCTTCAAATACTACACCACCACCTTCCGTTCAGAGTCGGACTAACATAACACCAGCTCTTTACATAGAGGAGGATGATTAAATGAATCTGGAGCCTAATTCATCATTTGTCGAAGGACGCATTTATTGCTTTTTGGCCCACTTTGATCATTAAGCCACAGCAATTAAATTATTTCTATAAAATATTAGTGATAATAATAAATCGTTGATTGCAACATGTAACCAAATAGACTATCTAGCAACACTTTAACACGACAATATAAATATAAATATAAATATACGCGCACAAACATTTCCATGTGACACAACTGTAAAACTAGTAAAACTATGGTATCTTGTATTAACTTGATCGCACAGTCGCGTTGACGGTGCAGCTGATCCAGTGGGAGTCCAGCCCGTCATAACCATAGGCTGTAAATATTATTAATGCTGTGGCCTAGATGGTATAAATCACTGTTCAGTCGTATTACAGACAGACATCATCACCAATTTCTTGCGGCTGCCTTTTGTAAAAAAAAAAAAAGAGAGAAAAAGCCCTATAAAAAGCAATCTCCTGCAGAAAACCAGATGCTCTCATATATAAAGAGTTTACGGAAATGTTACAACATCATGCTTCAAAAATGACATGTAATGAGCAGTTTTGAGACACTGTGCAGCAAAAGTCAATATTTAAGAAATGATTTAAATGCATTACTGAGATGGACAAAATTGCTCCAGGTAGCGTGGCCCAACAGGCCCCAACACAGCACACGATGACAAGCTAATCATAAAGAAGACTGCATGGCCTTTTATCATCAGCTTTTCACCATCTGTATCATAAAGATAAAGACTGGGAACGTTTTCATTTGTTTGCCTGCATGATCTAAAGTGTCCACCAGAGGGCGATTCAGATGTTTTTGTTTACCTGTGCTCACGGTTCACACTGTGTCCATTTACACTGAGGTTACTGGCTGCAATAAGCACAACTTTTAATGAGAGCGTTTAGTTTGATGAAGGCTCCGCTCAGCACTTTCTAATAATAAGACCTCGGGTGACCTTTTGTTGAATAATTACTTCAACATAAAATCCATGGATCAATTGTGCGTTTAAAAGGTACATTTACTGTTGACAATATGGGAGAGGGTTGAACCCACAGTGTGAGTTAAACACAAACCTCCATCAGCAGCCAGATGTACAGATCTGCGCAATTAAAACGGTGCACTGTGCGCCAATCGTCTATTGGAAATGAAGGGGGAAACGTTTTCTTATGCGGACTAATGAGGCAAAGTTTCTTTTAAAATGCTATAAAAGCACTAAATGTGGTGAGAGATTGCCTCAAACCCCCATAAACCAAAACACTGCCCTGCAAACTGCATCATAGAAACTTTATTGTAAATAGGTTTCTGATCTGTCCTTTACAAGGTCATTTATTTCAACAGGGCAGAGAATGATTACTGTCACCCTTCGGCTAAGTTGTTGTGTTTTATTACACAGCGTTTAGCATTTTTGGTGCTGTGTCACAGATCATAAAGCTGGTAAATAACGTGGCCGCCTGCGGCCTCAACGCTCTGCTCTCGTTTGGCCCTAATGATGATAATAAGGTGGATGCTGCGGCCCTGTGATGAGGATCAATCAGCCCCATAACCGCACTGTGGGCTGATGTCTTAACGAGACACATGCTGCTGACTAATGTTTGCATTTTTGTTGGATTAGTTAATTAGCAGTGATGGATCAGACCTGATGGATCAGAAGTGCAACAACTTGATTCCTGGCACAGAGAGAGAAACGTTCCTGTTACAATACAGGTCAAACCAAACAAACTACAGCCAGTAGAATTATATGTCGGGAGATTGTTGAATACGTCTACATGTGAGTGATGGAGCTGGAAGTCAGCCACAGCCAGAGTCTGATGAATCATGTCACATTAATGTAGACTCCAATACTAAATAGTGATATTCGACAGCTTTCTTCAAATCCCACATTGTCACATGTCTGGAAATCATTGTGAATCCAAACGTCCACACTTCATTCATTGTTCATTCGTGTACATTTTGTGTGGAAAGTGTTTGTCTGTCACAGTAACAACAGCAAGCTGCAGGTTTTACTCAAGACAGACTTCACCCAGGTCAAGTTCCCACATGAGTGCCTTCTATCAAAATAAAAGTCAAGACAGAAACCTTGTCTAAAGCAGTCATCGTCCCTTACAGGAAATGTGTCATGTGACAAAGCTGTTGTAGCATGTATGAATCAGGACTACAGGTGAATCACATCACCCAGCTGTGACTGAATCTGTTCTGACAGAAGGAAATGATGGAGAACTGTCATCTGATGTGGCAATGTATGTCAAGCAGCACCACCCTGTGGCAGATCACGACACTGCCATGGTCCTATGGAGAGTGAACTGCATGTGGACCCTGCATGTTAATGCTCTTCAGAGATCATACTTTATGTTGAGTAGTGCCGCTGCATTATTTGTGCTTTAACAGCCCTGAAGATGACAGAGGAATTCAGTAAAACTCAACAGTAGTTCAGTGGTGCACAATGGGCCTTTTAGATCACTCATTCTGACCTGTTGTAGCAGGAAATGCCCAGATGCTACTAATAACATTAACAATAGCTTTGTTCTCTTGAAGTAACCCATGGCCATGTGACAGTGAGCCAGTATGCACAGAGCCAGGACCCTGAAACGACACAGCTAAACAACAAAATGAAATCCAGCCTTATCATTCCCACACGTGTGTTTTCTATTGTGACATGTTAAAGTGCATTTGTCAGAGAGGAAGAAAACAAAGGGGCAAACGCACCGTACAATGTCCAGGGCCGTCTCTGTCATTCCACATATTGCTGTTTGGCAGCATGTTAGTCGTCAGGGGGACTTTTCATGAATGAACAGCGAGAGTTGTCAAACAAGTCCCTGCTGGCAGCACAGAGCTTACTGACTTCAGCTTCATTTATCAGACGTAAACACAGATGAGTGTTTAAAGGGACAGATTACCATCGCAGGTAAACTCATGGCTCTCCATACCAACTTTTTGGCCCGAGGGCCACATTTGGTTTTTGAAACTGACCATTATTAAATTAGGTGAACATGAGTGAGCATAAATCATGAAACATATGTGAAATCTATTTCCCATGTCCCCACGCTTCAATTAATACATTCACCAATAAATAAAAACAACTCACCATTGATGGACTTCACAGGGACAGTGTTGGCGGTCACCCTTTTTCAGCCAGCGCTACAAACTCTGGTGCCATGTTTGTTGTGGAAATGCACAGGACAGCATTCAGGTGTTCATCAGTGAGCTGGACTGTGGTCTGTTGTGTTCATGTCCATCATACATCAGTGTAGTCCAGTAACAACAACAGCTTCTGTCTGTGGCAGCTGTTGGATGTTTGAAAACTCTGTCTCATTCATTGAAGCATAAAACCTATCCAGTCTGACAGAGGTGAAATTGTCTTTTATATAATTCCCGTGCTTCATGATCCCTTGACAGGGGACATGACTCCTCAAACTTTTCAAAATAAGAGTCTCGACCACAGGCTCAACAGAGCAGATCGTCCAGCAATGCACCGCATTGCTTTGTTTGTAATTCGCTGAGACAGCTAAGTCCGTTTTACTTTCAAGTTCTCCACATTTGAATACGTTTCGTATACAAACGGATCTTTAGTTTGTAGCTTCATGTTCAGCTCTGTCTCTTGTGCTAATATGGCCGCCGTTGTTGACAATATGACAACAACGTTTCAACAGCGAGCTCTCAGCTCGATAAAACTTCACATCTGAGCTGCTGCATTCCTCCACACACTTTCTCCAATATGTCACCGTCCGCTGTTTGTTGACAACTCGACATTCGCGCTCAAACTTTTTTCGGCATAAGGTGAAAGGTCATCAGGTAAAGAGAAGAAGAGTGAGCTGACGTTAGAAAAGGCCCGGTGTACTTGCGATGCGCCACCTGGTGGTAATAATTAAGTGTCTCAGGGAAAAAACTGCAGCGAATACTGCAAATGTAAATACATTATAGAACTTACATCAATGTAAACCAGAGGATTACAAGAGCATTAAAACAAGTGTCCAGTGCCACAGAACCACCTCTCAGCATGTAGGTTACACACACTCACCAACAGAGAGCAGTAGAGGACATACATAAATTCAGGTACCCAGAACAACATTATTTACAATTTGCCCCCCAAAAGCACAAGGCTACAGTTCGTCATTTAAATGGTTAATGGTTCAACTTCTTTGTCAACTGAATGCGAAAGAAAGTGGAAACCCCTGTTCACGAAAAACCACATTGCTCAAACTCACCTCATCAGTTACACGTTCCAGACACAACCACTAGTTTATTTTAATTTGTAGAGAAAATGATTTTGTACGATGACTCAAACAGTTGTTACAGATGTATTTCAGTCCAGGACTGACAAACTCTAAGAGCTCGCACTGGCAGTTACTCTGAAAAATCATTAAAACAAAAGATTTGACATAAGTTTTATTAAACAAGACATAATGTATAAGGAATTTCCTGTATCCAGAAAGAATAGGAATATATTCATAGTATGACAGTGATGGTTCTAAAGTAAAATAACTTTCTACACAAGAGGACTCTGAGAGAACACGCTGTGCATTCAAAGCAATGCTAAGGAACATCTAGTCTTTACATAACATTTGCAACTTCCTTGTTCAACTTTTAAAATGTTTACAAAATTCTGCACAGTGCTGCTTTAAGACATGTTAGTCAGACCAAGGGTTATGGCAACACAACATATTTCTCTTAATGACATTTGGACCTTTGATCAGCCCCACTGAGCTAACTTAAAGTTAAAGGCCTGGCTCACATGCATCTCTTAATGGTTTATTATTTCAAGGTTTTCCCTGGCATGGTTGGCATTCAGCAAATTTCCTGTGGAAAGTTCTGCACTCCGTGCTGGAATGTAACAACACATGTCCTCTAACATGAGTCTGCGGCTTACACAGAGCCAACGGGGTACAACATGAGACAGCAGCGCGTGTGCTGCAAAATACATGTGATGCGTCTAATTCACTGAGGGCTGTGCTGTGGATTGTACATGTGTCTGCATGTGCATCTACATATAGCTAATATGCGTCCTTGTGAATGTAATAGAGTGGTGTTTGTCTTTGGTCTGCTCTGTGTGTCGCTCATCTCTCCTCCTGCAAAAGCTGAAGTCTGTCCTCTGAGTAGTAAGGGCTGGTGTGGCCAGTATCAATACCCTCACAGTCGTCGGTGAAAAACACCAGGTCCTGCCAATGGAAAACACAGACACGTGGTGAAGCCACTCAGGCTTGAAAACAACAATGCTGAGAGCAGAAACACTTTTCAGATTTTCTCACCCGGTAACAGATTCTTGTGATGATGTTGTACAGGTTCTGGATTTTACGTTTCAGCAGCACCATCCTGGGACGCTCTCTGCAGTACTGGCTGGGATGGTTCAGCACCACGTAGAGGAAGTCACGAAGTTTGGTGGTGATGCACGAGTTCTAAAAGACAACACTTTTAACATGAGCACCGACATCCATTGTTTACTACTTATAGCATGATTTATGGAGTGAATTGTTAGTATTATGTTAAAAACTTTGCTTTTGCTTGTACTCATACTTTCTCATTTCACAAACCCTCATCAACAAGCCATGAATCACAGTCAGATAAGATTTTGTCAAATTAAATTATAATGATTAAATGATGTTAAATGTTCACCCTGTTCATACTGAGATTAAAATCCACAACTCTACTTTTCTGTTAATTCTGTAATAAATGAAGACCTTCAGCTTTGTATTTCATACTGGATTTCTGAAAGTGATGATTAGAGATTATGCACTTGTCCTGTGAAAACACACTTTCAGCACACACATCATACACACTGGCCCATGTCTCGTGAACTTACATGCACATCGAGGAAGATCGTAGGCAGGACTTCAGCACACGTTTTCTGCAGCACAGACATCATCAATAGAGAAAACATCACGGAGCGGCAGTATAAAATGGCTCACAACACAAACGCATGGCAGTGCAGTGGCGTTGCTCACCGTGCGATGGTAAGTGTGTATCTTCTCCAGCAGATCCATGACCTCTTTGCTCAGGCCGAGCGCTCTGGAGTAGCAGGTCGGAGGTGCGCACTGCGCCAGCAGCGCGGCGCCGCAGACGCACAGCAGCGCGGCCAGTCCCAGCTTCATGTCTGTCTGCCAGCGGAGTGGATCTGCTGCCACAGCCTGTGATCTCCTAACAGTTAAGAGGAGGACTCGCAGCAGCTTTAAGTGGTAGAAAGAAAAAGAAAAAAAAAAACAGTGGACGATGACGTGGAAGCGCAGCAACACCGGGGGAAAACACTTGGGGTCTGCTGTGTTTTGGAGAGCGAACCAGCGGTGCGTTCAGGGACACTCCAAGTAACAAGATGGTGGGAAGGGTGCCAAATATTTTGCAGCTTCTCCTCGCCACTATCTCAGTAGCGTAATAAGTCATAGCTGACATAAATGTCCTGTTTTGGTTTGTCAATCCATAAAACCAGAATATTTGTGTCAGCTATTAATCATCTACTGCTGTAAAACACTGTGCAAGTCAAAAGAAAACAAGAGGTGATTGAGGGGCAAGTTGGACTTGGAGTCGTGATGGGTGGGGGTCCGAGGATATTTGGTAACTGTTTGAAATAACTTACTGCATAGCTATGGTTCTTGCGGATAGGAAGGTACACAACTCTAATGGTAAAGCATCATAACATCCATGACCCACTGTTTTAGCTTTGAAGTTTATGACCAGAAAAGTTTATGTTATTCTGTTGTTTTTCAAGTAGTTCTTGATCTGTAGGCCGCTGATAATTGTGTGTGCGTAGCTGTGTAACAACAACAATAATAATAATAATAATAATAATAATAATAATAATAACCTGTGATCCATTCACTTAGTTTGTTAAGTTTGATAAATCCATCCATCCATACATCCATTTTCAAATCAACCTGTCTATAATTAGTCTGAAATAATGAGATGATGAAATAACTTGAAACAGTTAAAGTCAGCTGCCTTTACTCAAAAAGAAAGCCAGATGCTAAATACCAACATTTTTTAAAAATATGTTTGCTATACAGTGAAATTACTGAATTATGTGGTATTTTAGTATCATGAAGTACCATCCTCAAAAAACAGAGTTCGTAAATCTCATGATAGGTTTGTTGGGGCCACAGAGCCTTTCTTCAGATTGAGGAAATTCCTTTTCCTTTTTCTCCTGTGGACATCCACAGAGTCACGTGATTCAGGTGGATCCCTAAACACAAACAGCCTTTCTCCTGTAGCAGCGCTGCCCAGTGCAGAGCTGGCGGAGGCTGAGGTCATGTTATCCCCCGCTGAGCTGCGTAACGGTTCATTCACACTGGCCCCAACTTTCTCTTTTTCCACATCAATGTGCTGCTGTTTAGCTGTGTTCTCAGACAAGCTTGATTTATAAATAGGCTGTTGTGCTTTGGTAAAACTGTCCTTTCCTTTTCCTGTGTCAGCATCTCTCGGAAGAAGACGACAGGATCTTGGGAGCAGTTTTTCCATCAGACTTTGCCTCTTTTCCTGGATTCTGAGATTTAGAGGACAAAGAGACTGTTGTTAGTGAACCTGGACCTCACCTCATGCATGTGGTCAGTGCAGTCCAGTTATGATGAAAGGTGCATTTCACTCCAGTAAAAGGATCTGTGTGGTGTTAGTGACCACTGAACTACAAATTAGTCTTTACAGCCAATCTTGATATGACAGCCGGTAGCAAATGACAGAAATGTGTTGGACTCACCTCTCTCTATCCACAGTGCAGCTCGGCATATTTTGCATATTTCTATGCAACACATCCTCTCTCAGTTTGACAGAGAGAAGTCGATTAGACCCCACAGCACACCTGGTCAGAAAGGCATCAACATTATCAGGCACAAATTCAACTGATTAAAAATAGTCAGTGATCTCTTACCGATCTTATACAACAACAACAACCTCTCATCACTTTTGTCAGTTTGAGTCCAAGATATTTAAATATGTTGTTGAGTTAATTCAAAATACTCATTATTTGCTATGGATATTTTAAACTGTCTTTAAACTGCAGACCTGTGTGTAGCTTTACTGTTCACTTTACGGTTTATTCTTTACTTGACTGTTTTAACATCTAAAACAGTAGAGAAACATTAAATCATATGCAACAATGGGCTCATGTGACTTTTTTTTGTTTTCCTTTTAGCACCAACACCAATCTATTCAATCTAATTATAACCTGCACAAAAGATAAACATAAAGAAGCCCTTGATCAAAAGGGCTCGGTATTTGTGTTGCATATGGATAAGATGCAACACACTAAACATGAAGTGGTCTTTTGAGTACATCTCCTCAGTTATGAGGCCCTCCCTCAAAAATACTAGCTCTACTTTTAAAAAATGCTTCAATAACAGGTAATTACTGTTCTACAAACAAAAAGCAGCAGAAACATTACCAAACAAAAAGCCACATCTTTAATCCTGTTCCAATCAGAGCATTTTCATTCCCTTGTCCTTTGGCCAGACAGCTAAGATCTAAAGAGACTTCATGCATGAGACATTATTCATTGCTCCAAACTCAGCAGGGGCCAGACATGAGTGTTCCAGTTTATCAGGAAGGGAAATGAAATGTTGAGTCAAATGCTTTATCTCTCCATCTTGGCGAAGGGAAAATGCCCCATGTGGGACCAGGTTCAGACAGTATTTGTTATTTAAATTGAGGACAATGCTGGAAGATGGCTGCATTTCAGCCAGCTGCTGTGGAAACTCTGCTTTTATTAAATCAGTGACTTCACATACAAAACTACTTTCTTAAACCGCAAAACTGCTGAGATTCTGGAGCCACAGTGCTATTCTTTTTTTTAAATAACAACATAAGGACTACGGAAAATAAAAACACGAACAAGAGGAGTTCTGCGAAACAAAAAGCTTCGGGCTTTTGGGACCAAATGCGAAACTATTTTGCCTGTTGGAGGAGATGAGCACTTTCTGTATAATAATGTTAAATAAAGTATATACTTTTGGTAAAAGAGCAGTAGTTTGATACTAAGTAGATTGTGCTGGCACAAAACAGCCACAGTAAAATGACCAAGACCAGGGCATTTTACAGAGTCCATTTACAGAGAGCTGAATCCTGATATGGCTCCCTGCTGACAGAATAAATGGTTGGGTGTTGCTTATGTTTTTCAATCTGCCTGTCACAAATTTGACAGATCTAAAGATTTTCAGAACAGTCCATTTGTTTAAAATGAATCTATGTCTGGGCAGATTTCATCTTTTCTCTTTCTTTAGATGCTACACACATCTTACTCATGGAGACTGATTGAGGCAGAAATGACAAACAACAAATCACATACATACTGTGGTCCGAAAATCCTTTGAACTTTAATCTATATTTGCTATTATCATTATTGATGAATCAAGCACGACGTGTTATGTTTCTCATCTTGATTCTAATAATAGTATGCAAGAGAATAAATCGTGAACCTGGTTCTTACCCCACATGTTCCTGTTCTGCTGACAATAAAACTGGGTGCTGTTTAGGACAGAGGGCATCAGTGATGGAAAGCAGCTCACTCTCAGGTACGGTGGGGAGGAGGAGACGCAGGGCTTCCAGAAGAACCTCAGCAGACACCTGAATCTGTTTCAATAGTTGAGATGCAAACTCCAGATCCTAAAATAAATAGCAAGGAGTCAGTGTAAGAACAGACTTTCTCTACTTTCTCTATTGGCACACATACAGACATTAGGATGGATTCCGCTGTATTTTCTCGTGCCATCAATAATGTTTTTATTCACAGTATTACTGGAAACGACTTGTGAGTAAAGGCCCACCTGGTCGCAGTTTGCATAAAGTCTCTTGAGCTCCATTTGTTCTTTTAAATCTTCCATGGTCTGATTGTTGGCAGTTCTTTCCTTCAAGCTGAAAACGCCAGAGAGTTTCAACTCAGTAAAATTCAATGGCCTGTGTCAACCCACAGAATTCCTCATTACTTCTGAGATAGCGCTGACATGACGGCCTACCTCTCAGCCAACAGTGTGAAGACCTGATCACACTTGTAGAGCGCCTCCTGGAGGATGGATGTCATCCTCCAATCCTGCTGCAGTCGAAACACTCTTTCTTTGTCATTGTCCTCCTCCCTCTCGTCCGAGTCCTGCCTGTGTGTTTTATTTGACTCCTCTCTGTCCCAAAACATCACCATGCCTTCAAACTCTGTCCTCTCTTTCTGAAGCTGCAGCTCTGCTTCCTCGAGGCCCTGCAGTAAGAGTCACATTATCCCACTAATAAAAGCCAACATAGTTTAAACAGAAAAAAAATGCCTCACATGGGGCAGAATCAAGTATTAGTCTGAACCTTATTACATTTCTCAAAGCCCTCAAGCAGCCGTTCAGCCATTTAATGGTACAACACAGGGGTTCACCATAAGGAAATCAGTGCCTACCAAGCAGTGGCTCTGTATACTCTTGGCCAGGTCTTGCCTGTCCAGGCTCTTTCGCTCTCGGAGCTGCTGAATGAGCAGGCTCTGCAGGGTGAGTATGGCTCTGGAGGTCTCCAAGACCTTTGTCCTCCTCTCAGCCTTCTGGTAGTGGATGGCAGCCATCTGATTGGCCAGGCTGTCTGCCTGAGATCGCAGTTCATCCTCCCTCTCCCCCTGCATCTCCTCTAACACCTGTCAACATTACAGCGGATGAATATTGTTCATTTAAAGCTACTGCTTCACTTGATTTACAGTCAATGTAACTGGAGGGACAGAAACACTTCTGAGTCCTCTCCGCTTCCCCTTCACCTTGTTCATGACACTGCTCTCAATTTCCTTCTCTTTCTCAAACAGCTGGATCCTGTCCTCGAGCCTTTTCTGGAAAAGCTGCAGGTCGGATGTGTCTGTTTTCTGTCTGGCTTTGCTGACTTTCCCCTTGGACTGCATATTCGTCTGCAAAAGAAAAGCCACAGTATCCATTAAGGTGGTTGTGAAGTGACTCTGACCACACTGCTATGATGTGATTAGAAATGAAACCACTCTGTGGAGCCCTCTATTATTTCAGAATAACAATGTGCACTCATCCAGCAGCCACACAGTTTAGGCTGAGCCCAGTGTGGTTTGCATTGGTGGTTGCCAATTCTCCATTTCTTATTCATAAGAGAAAAGATTAAATGCTCTATTATTTCCTGCTGTACTTGAATTCACATGTGTTCTGCTCTTTGAATTGCTTCCACAATTGTAGAATGCGTAGATTAAAACAAAAAGACAACAGAGATTAGAAGAAGTTGTGAGGAGATACCAAGAAATACTAATACAAAAGACAGAAAACAGAGATACTGTCAACTGATTCTCAATAAAGACTCAAACGCACTGT
The DNA here is from genome assembly GCA_016785345.1 of Trinectes maculatus. Taxonomy (NCBI): domain Eukaryota; kingdom Metazoa; phylum Chordata; class Actinopteri; order Pleuronectiformes; family Achiridae; genus Trinectes; species Trinectes maculatus. The sequence goes on from JAFBJQ010000276.1 coordinate 92,268, forward strand.
TATGAAACAAGCATGCACAAATGTCTGGGGAGTTTTCCCACAACCAATGAGATTATGTGTGATTTGAGTCTCCTACGCAACATTTAGAACAAAACAACGTTTGTAGCACAAAATGAGAAGATGAACTAAGTCTCTGTTTAAGTTTGTAATTCTACACATCAGAGCATTGAGAGAATAAAACTTCATTTCAGTATTGTGTGATTATGTGTTTACCATCTGTTTCTCGCCGTCTTTTCGCCATGCTGCCAGGGAAGTGAGGAGTTTGGTTCTGGAGACGGCATGAGGCAGCACCAGGCAGCGGTCCATCACTGACAGACACTTTTGGAACTCCAGTTTCATCCTCAGCCTGTCGTCTTCAGATAGACTCAACTGGGATGAACACAAACACCTAGAACAGAAAGTGAAAACGCAAAAAATTAAATGACAAATAAACACAAGTTGAACCATGAGACTTTACATGTCTGTGTTGGAAAACTATCATGACCTAATAATGTGGAAAAAGCTGTTTTTAAACGCTCTAACAGTATCATTAGTATATTTAGTATCACAATGACCTGAAGAACGCTCTGCAGTGAGCCCTTATCTCCCTCTGCTCCTGCAGCTCTCTCTCCCTGGCCTCCTGCAGAGTCTCCCTGGTGCAGCTCAGGGTGCGCAGGGCTGCTTTGCCTTCTTGGTGCAGTCTCTCCTGGCCCTGCAGGAGAGCACTTGCTCCTTGTCCCTGTGCCTGTCCAGCTCCTTGCTCTGGTTCTGCCTGCAGCAGGGATAGGTGCGTCCCCGGAGGAAAAGGTGTCAGGGCTTGGGTTGCAGAGGGCAGGATGACTTTGACCTCTGCTATGGCACTTTGGATCACACGCATGGTGACCTAAAAAAAGGCAGAGAATGGAGAGAGGGAATCAATCCGACACTAAAGCCCTGTACTATATTTGTGCTTGGGTTTCTGAGGTGATGCGGTCATGTATGTCCCTAATGGGGACAGTTTGAGTCGTAGTACCTTGCGGATGTCTGCAGTGGCCTCCTCATCCAGGTTGTTGATGAGCTCAGCTAGCTCCAAGCTGTGAGCCGTCAGTAAGTTCTGCCAACAGTGCAGGTTCTGAGAAAACTCCATCCTCCCCTCTAGACCCCGAGACAGGCCTGACAGATCCTTCTGTCTCTGTTTGTGAACCCTCAGCTGGAGAAGATAACAACAGGATTGAATAACAGAGGAATGTTAATTAAGGACTGAAATGGCCAACACGTTTTAATAAATCAATACACAATACATAACTGGATAAAACCCTAATGATGCATGCCCATTACCATTTCAGAAATAAGCTCTCTCCTTTTCTTAATCAGGCCACAGCGCATGAATCTTTTCTCTTGGTTCAATGCCTCGTCCAGTCTCTGTCTGACCATTACCAGCTCTTTTTGGGCCTTCTCCTGCAGCTGGTCTACCTGCTCTGCAGGCACTGTGCTCCCTCTGGTGGAGAAGAAGTGAGCATCCAGGTCAAAACATGGCTTCAGTAAAGGTTACTTTGGTTCATAGCTAAGAATATCTGACAGTCTAAAATATTGATAAACCTAAGATTAAAAGTAAAATATTGTATATCTGATAATAGAAAAGAAGCATAATAAATCAAATTATGATGTTAAATATGAATGTTTACAAAGAATATCCTAAATACAGCTTTGTTAAAGAAATAAACTTGTTTTTATTATATCATATAACTCAGATCACAAATGGAACCACTGCAGATTAAATTTGGGATTATACATGTGGCAGCATTTGTTTATAAAGCACTAGTATCTTATTTGACCACATTTACAATCAGCACAGACCTCCTGATGTGAGTGAACCAGCTGTCCAAGTTACTGGAGGTGCTGGAGAAAGTGTCAGAAATAAGACTGTTGAGGCTGTGGAGGCTGTGAACCAGGAACTTCCTCTGTGCATGGCGTTCAGACAGAACATAGCGCTGATTGGCAAGGACCACATCCAGGACCTCTTCCAGCTGGTCCTGCACACAAATATTACCAAATTACAAAGAACATCAGTACACAGCTTATTACAGTTGAAGGTTTCACCACAAGGAGAAACTTCTGAAAAGTACAGATGCAAAAAGAGCATGACATTCAAAGAATCATGGTTCTAACTGTGCGTCAGCTGTCTGAATTTCAATTTTGTGTGTTTACCTGACAGATAAAATAATCATGCTGAAGACTCTTGGCTGTGCTCTGATCCAGCTCGCCCATCCTGGTGGCCTCCTCCAGCTCCTCTGAGAAGATCTTGTGCAGCTCGACACGACGCCACTCGATAATCTGCCTCTGGACCTTCGCAGTGGCTTCTTCGTGTCGGACCAACAGGATGCGCTGCAGCTGACTCTGGGTCAGTTTGTGCAGCTTCTCCAGCAGTACACTGCATCGGAGCAGTTCCTGTTATACGAGAGATTTACATTCTCTTTGAGAAACCAATACACTTAAATCAATGAGAATCATGTTAAAAAAAGTCTATAATATTTTACAGGTATTTTCCATTATACTCTTTGGATTTAATTGAGAAAATAGACATAACACTTAGTCATTTCTGTCACCTGTTGGTCTGCATGTTGACACAGCAGCTCAGCCTGGGCTTTCTCTGCTGCTTCCCTGTGGTGCTCTGCTTCCATTTCTTCCCGAGTCTCCAGGTTACACTGGCCTGCCAGGGCAGCCATACGGGATCCCCTTTCCTCCTTCAGCCGCCCTTCCATGCCTAGCAGTTGTCCGTGGAGCACGCTGAGAAGTCTCTGCTGCGCCTGCGTTGTGGCCAGGCCCCGTGACCTCAGGCTGCCCAGCAGTGAGGATATCACATCCTTGTAGATCTGAATCCGGGTGGCCTCCAGGTTGTTGGTGGTGTGCAGGAGTGTAGACATTTCAAGGCTTTTGTGGATGAAATACAGATTAAGCAATGTGAACTTCTTGCTTCTAATAAGCAATGTGAACTTCAAAATACATTCTATATGACACAAATGCATTTACACATGTGCCTAATTTATTTTGGTGGTGAATTTAATCATTTTAAATTCATAGAAGACTGGTGGTACACTCACTTCTCCAGAGCCTGGTACATGTTTTGAGGATCCTCCAACACCATGATGTCCACTATCTTATCTTCAAATGCTGCCTCATCTTTAACTGTCTCATTCATGTCGCAGTCTGCATACTCTGGGTCTGAATCCTCTCTTCTCCTCTGTGCCAAGAATATACCTGAATTTAATCAGAGCCCCTTTCTACGCCATTACAAAAATATACTGCTGATAATAATGTTTGGTTACAATCTGTCATTACAATTAAATAAAACAAAGCATATACAATTACAGGTTTGTGATACCCTTTGCCGGAGTAGGTTCAGCCTGGTTCTGAGGCCTATCAGGTTAATGGCCAGTAAGCCAAGACACAGCAGCACCAAAGTGACAAAGAACCCAGCAACAAATCCAGCAAAATGAACACCGTGGTTAGGATAGATCTAAAATGGTGGCACAATAAATCACAAACTGAAAAAATGACAACAAACATCAGCTGTGTAACACTGCAGTCATGTTTCCAGTAGGTGGTGGAACGGTGGAGGATTACTATTAATGTCCTCAACTCACCCAGTCAGTGGAGTTCACCCTCAGCGTGAGATTAGCTGTTATTGGACCAAACATACTGACATCATTCTGTGGAGTAAAGAAAAACAGTTAACATATCAATATTGTAAACTTCAAAAGTAAAGTAAACTTTATGGTCCCCCAATGGAAATTTGTGCTACATTTCATTGCACGAGATAAAAACGTCATCACAGGGAAACATCATCACAAGGACAGTTCTGTCACTAAAACAGGCATGGACTACTTTAACAAACACAACACAGGGGCATACAAAGACATCTAAAGTGCAGTTTTTAACATTGTTCAACAGCTTAATGGAAGCTGCAACAAATGATAATTTGAGCGTGCACACAAAAGTATTCTGAAAAAGTGCACATAATTTTTGAAAAGTTTTGTATGATGCTGCTTTTCAAGTTACAAAAGAAGAAGAAAGAGAGGGGGTGGAAAATACCTGAGAGGCATTGGAGAAGGTGAGAAAAGCTGGAAGGTCCAAGACCTCACTTTTATGACTCTGTATTTTAGCAGTGTAATTGACCACAATCTGTGAGCCAGCTGGAGAGGAAAGAGACAATCATACGCTACATTTTAGGATGCAGCGTATACAGATGAAAGTGAAACAAACAAATGATACATTTATATCAGACATGTTTTGATTTAAAATAATCACTTGCAACATCCAAACATACCAGAGAGTGAATCAATGGCAAATGTCTGGTAGCCTCTCTCCACCACCCTGCCTTCAGTTTTAATGGGGACTATTCCAGAGAGGGAGTCCCGGATGGCCACCTGAGACAGGTTGGTACCACCGACTGGGCCCATGTTGTGAATCAGCAGGAAGAAAGTCAGCTGAGGAGGATCGGTGTCACGCTGTACCTGAAGTAAATAAGTGAGACGGACGGAATGAATTACAGAAGCAACAAGAGCAGCCCCATGTCAGAATTAAATCCACAGGGTAAAGTGTACTGCACAATAAAAAAATGTAAATGTACCTGCACACACTTGTGAAATTTGACCCCAAACGCAGATGGTGGCACCAGACTCTGAACCTGCAGAAAACATTTAAAGCATTGTGTAGTTAGTTATTTTAGACATGATAACCATTTAATTAATAATTCATACATTTTTTCAGTTTGAAAAACGGTTTAGTTTGAATGTAGAAACCACCTGAGGTAGAGTGCGGCCAGGGTTGAATCTGGTGAGTGTGCTCCTATGGACCCGGAGGTGCAAGACGCCTGACATGTAGGTAAAGGATGAGTAAAAGGAGTGTCCCCATGGGCCAGCAGGGGCCGAAGAAGAGAGGGGGCCCTCTGGCAAAAACGCCAGGGGCCCTTTGATTTCCATCAAACCTGTTAGGTCAAGTAGGGTGGTGTTTGAACTCCCTGAGTACGGAATAGTAGAAAGTGTCAATAAATGAACACAGTGCAATGCTGTCTATGAACCATCTGTGGGGACACAGCTATGTCAACATATATGACAGGGTAGAAAGCAATGGTTACATTGTGAACAGTCATTAACTCTTGGATTTACTGTATTATTGTATGTAGTTACTACACAAACCGTCCATCCTGATGGGTGTCAGCTCTGCCCCTCTGTCCCCCAGCTCATGTGATATCGCATTGATCCTGGAGAGACTCTGACAACAGAGAAGAGAATAGTCTGTAAATTTATTCTGTAATTTATTCACTCAGACAGCTCTAAATGCCTCAAAAACATCTTTTTTTTTACCTGATTACAGAATACAAATAAATGTATTGGTTTCTAAAGCAACGTTACATCCAAATAAATAAAGCAGCTGTCGTTGTTTTCAGGAAACATTAAGACACTGAATGTGTCCTAGTGAAAAACCAACAACAGCCTACACCTGCCTCCATCCGGAGATAAACCGGGGGATGAAGTTCCCACATCATGGAAAACTTTCTGTGCCACTGACTCACCGTGTGTTTCTCCGGCAGAGGAGGATGTGGTACAGCTGTGCACCATGTTGTGTCCGGAGATGTCCCGTTACAGCAGGGCTGATGTCCAGCACGGTGCTCCCACACACCGGCAGCCCGGGTCCCACCCCAGCGGTGATACACAGGGCAGAGCAACAGACATAATACTCGGATACTGGAGATAAATAACAGTATGGTGATCCTCGCGGCGGTTAACTGTACCTGAACCATTCGTATGTCTGTGGAGCGCTCTCACCGAGGAGAGCCGCTAGCTAACCCGCTGCACTGTGTCTGGATGCCGTTAACATCCAGTAAAAACATGTTTACTGCCCTTTGTAGAGAAAAGTTGTGCGTAGCAGCGTCTCTGTCCAATAATAACATTTCTGGACAAGCTACAGAGGCAGTTTTTAAACTAACTGAAGCTCCACAGTTGCGACAGCTACTCGACTCCCTAAAATGTTCCCAAAAGTTGGGAACGACGGGTAGTTCCTCTGGGAATGTTAAGGTCACCACAATAAGTCCATTTCTGGTATACACTTTCAAAATAAACGTTAATATGCGCTGCCGTGGGGATGGTCGGAATGATGAATACCCCCCAACACGATATACGTATGCAGAAAAAGAGCGTGTAATACTAGTTTACTCTCTACACTTAAGTCAATGTTATTGTGGAAGTAACCGCCCTCATATTGGTATTTTTTGCTTTTATACTGAAGGGGTATTAATCTGATTTCCGCCCTAATGGTAGCTAGCTGTACTGTCTGTGTCCTCATCTGGAATCTGTACACCCATTGGCTAAATAACAGAACTTTGAGGAGAAAGTCTTCAGTACTTTAGAAACAGTAGGTAGATATTATTATTGAGAAAATGTGACCACTGCTGCGACAGGACAACAACTACTTAAAAAAGCTAATGCTTGAAAGCTTTAGCCTGCGCGGTCAGGAGTAAAGTTATTCGGATGGAGAAGATGAGTTTGGGTCGTTGTTTGGGTGTCGCTTGCTGTTGGGGTTAGCGCTGCAAAGTGTTAGCACACGCAGTCTTTACCCACAGTTTGCCGTGAAATGACAGGACAGGAAGTGATCGCGGGCTGCGACGTCGATGCGACGGTCATTTTCGCCGAGTCGTCGTATGTTTACACTGAGCTGCTGAGTGTGGCCACAGTGTGTGGGGGTCTCACCGGGCTGCTAGCTGCTGCCCTCCTCTACGTCTTCTGCCTGAAGCCCCTGCTGCTGACGAGACAAGTAAGCATGTCCCCCACATCTCTCTCTCCATCTCTATCACATATAAATAAATACATTTCCAACTTTCATGTCACATCCCTGTGCGTCACCACATCAGGGCTACAACGCGAGGAGGCTGCTTGAACCGGATGCAGGGGAGTTGGACAACAACCACAGTGACTGTGTCAGCAACAGCAGGAAGGAGGCTGCAAGCGCTGCCACTCATGAAAAAGTATGAAATGTGTGGAGTAGATACATCAGACCTGTAATGGCAAAGTGCCATCCGAGTGCAGGGAGTTTCAGTGGTGGCAGTTGTACCAGTATTTTTTCCCCATGTTTATTAATTAACTTCCCACTAACCATTAGGTTTGTTTACTCATTGACCAGGAGAAGAAGCAGCCCCCTGTGAACAGTGATGTGGCTGCGTTTGCATCTAGAGCAAAGGTGGTTTATCCCATCAACCAAAAATACAGAGTAGGTCCATGCTTATATGTTGGTATAATATGTAATTAAATGTGAATAGAGCTAACAAATTTGATCCGTGTGCATTTAATGAATAATAAAGTATGTAACAATCAGTTAGTATTTGTGTGCACCTGACTAACTGCATGCAGCTGTACAACACTGGATGTACTGCTGGGCAAAATATGTCTAATAAAGCTTTCCTGCACCATTTCCTTGTTTCTGTCAGCCTTTAGCAGATGGAGCGTCCAACCCATCACTACATGAGCACACCAAGCTGCCGACAATGCCAAATGAAGAGTTGTGCTCCTCCACAGATGGAGAGTCACTAAGCCAAGAGCAGGACAACGATGATAGCAGTCAGTTTATCTCCTGCTCGCTGGTCCCCAAGAGCCTGCAGAACCAGAGCTTCACAAGGGTCTCTCACTACCCACACACACTGACACAAACAGGGTACGAGTCTGTGGCTTCCAAACATTAACATCCAACGTCATAACAAAATACTGTAACATGCAGCAAGTTGTTAAAAACTGATACTATGATTGTTGTGTCTGCAGTTTTGAAGGAAGGATCAGCCTTTACTGTTTGGCCCTGCAAGACATACAGCAGCTTTGTTCTCACCTTCAGGAGGAAAAATATCTGGTGAGTAAGTGTCATGTGTTTTATGATGAACTAATCGTGTTTGTGTATAGCTGAATACATTTGTGTTTCTTCCTGTCTCGTCCTTGCTTTCATAGATTTTTCTTCAAATGGTGAAAACGGTATTTAGCTGCCGGTTTCCCAAAGACAAAAATGATGCTGACTTCTGCAAGAATATTCTTCAAATACAGGAAAAGGTACAAACAAAATGCATAATTATCACATGAACTGGAACTGATGTTAGTCCATAGGAAAGTACTGTATGTGTAGAATGTATGTTGTCATCTGTTATTTCAGGAGCTAAATGAGCTTAAGAAACAGTTGTCATCAGGCCAGATGGCCAACGAGAAGAATGATGATGCTCCCTGCACTTTGGAGGAGATTGAGAGAGCTCAGAAAGACGCTCTTGAACGTGGCCTTCAAATGGTAAGAGAAAGAAAATAAATCCCATAAAGCAAATTATTTAACAGTCATACAAATACTAATGATAAGCTGAATTTGTTATACTTTAAAGAGTGAGTTCAAGTGGGGAAATGAATGTCTCTCTTAGTCCAAAGGTTTCAGCAAACAGGTGGAGGACCTGTGTCAGCATCTGCTAACAAAGACCAACATTTTCTCTCGGGATGAAGCCCAGGATGTGATTCTGTCCCTCATACAGACTCTTTTGTTAGTAGAGAGCCACCTGGTGAACGCACAAGAAACTGAGCTGAAAGTAAGAAATACAAGCTACTGGTTGGCATCCCTCCTGTCATTGTTTGTGGAAATGGATGGGGTGAAATAAAAAGTTGAACATGTCTCATTCTCCTAGAGAATACAGCAGAAGTTGCTGTGGTGGGAGGAGCTGACAGGGCTCCTTCAGTCCCAACCAGCCATGCTAAAGCAGGAAGTGTCTCTGAGACAGGGCTTGATAGCCACAACACTGGAGCAGCTGACGAGTGACGACATCTTGACCTTTAACCACATGGAAAAGATACTTTCAGAGGTTCAGGCCACTCTGACGAAAACCCTACAGCAGTGCACTGAGGGTAAGACACCTACATTAAAGACGTTCCAGTTTCCTGACAAGGTATCAGGTCAAAAGAGACAAATAAGAATTAAAACAAGCATTTTATATCTGGGTTAAAGAATGCAATTGCAAAAGGACAGAAGGGGGGGGGGGGGGTGTTAAAATGATGGGGGGTGTTAACATGATTAAAACAGTGATAGTGATGTAGGAATGTGTTTGATTACACTTGGCAGGTAGCAGTGGACAATGTCTAGCCTACTTTTTAAACTCAAATGACGTGCTCTCTCAAAATAGACCATTTTCTGGGAATCCTCTTTAGCTCTTCAAATAAGGTCAGGTTCTTTCAGGACAGCTCTGAATATCTATGTCTATTACTGTATCAGAGACGCTCATGGAACATCTGTCAGCAGGAAACTGACAGCTGTCGTGCTGTCAAGTCAAAGAACTGCTGAAACAACTGTAATACTTAAGCGTATAGATTTTTGTTATCTATGTGTTGCATTCAAATCCAGTCCATCTGAAGATTGAACTTTAATGTTGTAGAGTGTACACAGAAGACAAAGGAGCTGGTGAATGACAAGTGCAGCAAAATAGAGTCCAAGCGGAAGAAGCTTCAGAGGAGCCAGACCAAGGAAAAGACCCGCACCGTGGAACTGACACAGACTCACAGTGACCTACAGCAGCTCACCAAGGTCAAAACACGTAGCCTATGTAGATCAGAATTTATGGTTACACAACAAGTAGGCCAAACAACTGAGACTCCAGCAGTTAATTAGTTTTGAGATATGCTGCAGTCATGATACCTCCCAGGTTAATATTTTTCTCCCCTCTGTTCTTAGCTTCACTGTCAGTGGTTACACATAAAGTGAATAAAGACAGAGATGAAGAAACGTAAGGTTTGTGGTATGTCAATCTGAACTGTAACCCCTCCTGCAGGATTACCAGGAGCTGCTGACCAAACACAGGCAGCAGATTTCTGATCTGGCGCTGCAGCAGGAGAACAGGGTGGCAGAAGCTCTCTGTGAGCTTTGGAGGGTAAAAGATTGACTATTACATTTTGTATTATGTAGATGCTTGTGTGTGTGTGTGTTTATTAATCTTACAGGAAATCCTATATATATTCAGAAACTTCGTACCTCGTGGTCAAAGAAGCTCCGGGATCTTACCAAAGACGTATTTCTCACTTCGGTCTGTGCCCAGTCAAAACTCTCTGCTGAGCGCTGTGAGGAGCTGTGGTCGGATGTGGAGCAGGAGCTAGTTGCACAGCTGCAGCAGGCGGAGACCACTATCAGGCTGCAGCTGGAGGACATGAGGGCTCAGCTGGAGAAAGATGGACAGGTAGACATCATGTTACGGATCAGACACACTTAATCCTCTTATTATGTGCATTTTACCTACATTGATATTTCAGTTGTCTGTTATTTAACTTTAAATAGATGTCCAGAGTGTTAAGAGTTAAATTTCTTTTCTTCCAGCTGTGGAATGAGGAGATGGCTCTGGCACAGGCCTGTCTCACACATCTGAGTGAACAACAGATGAAGATTCTCAAAGACATGGTGCTGAGACAGAGCGACACACTCAGCAGGTGAGATGGGACCTGTCCTGTCCTCTTTTCATGACATATTTAGATAGTGGAAGAACTGGTGAAGTAAATTTGCAATTCAGCTACTGTGTGTCCGTTTATATCTGAATCAATATTTATGATGTGCTTCATAAAAGAATGCAATATGATCCTGTCCTTAGTCAAGTGGGAAGACTGACAGAGAAGAAACAGGAGCACCTGTTGTTGGCAGTGCAGAGGAGGTTTGTGGTCAGGCGCGTCTGTCTGCACATCCTAAAGGAGATGAGGCTGTCCAAGCTGAAGGCTCTCTCACAGACTGATTTCAGGGCAGTGCTAATGGAAGATTCTAATAAAAACCAGGCCTGTGTCAGTTCAGCTCTCAAGGTGGGAAAGTGCACACACACAACTACAGTAAGGATGCTGTAGCACAATTCATGAAGAAAACTTCGGCTCTTACCACAGGATAGCAGTGCCAGCCTAGCAGGGAGGCATCTGGGTCCAGAGAGTCAGCTGGTGGGCCACAGCTTCCAGCAGGAGTTCCTGTCTGAACTGGAAACAGGAACGGAGCTGCTGCAGAGTCACACACAGCTGGTGCTTGGCAATGCCATCAGCCGGGCCATCCAGCAGAGGATGGAGACCCTGCACATGGAGTCACCAGCCTCTCCCAAACTGGATGATAGCCTGAAGGTATCAAATTCCTGTTATTAAATTCATGTTGTTTGATTCTTGGGGTAGTTAGGTAACGGTAACTTATTGTTTTCTCCTGACCAGCACCACCTGATAGATGCTGCATCTGAGAGTGTATACGTGACCAAAGATTCTCTCCGTGCTTTGGTCCAAAGCTACTATTCCCACCTACAGGACATTACTAAAGAACTACTGCAGGAGCAGCCAAACAGAAACCAGGGTGAGATGCCACTACACACAAATCTCTATTAGCCCTGGTTTCGAGTTAATACTCTTAAGCTAGTAAAACCAATCAAGTTATCAACAGTTATCAACATGCTACACCATTCAATATTAACACAGAGTGTAGGCAGTAAATCATACAAATATTATGAGTGATACTGGTTGTTCATAAAAATGTGATGCAACGCTACAAAGGCTGTTACTGTTGTACACTTTCCCTTCAGAAGTGAATGAGAAACAAGAGAGCAGCACTCAGCTGAACAGATCCCTGCAGAGGGAGCTGGTGAACTGGGGGAAAAAACCCACCTCTGCTGAGTTTCAACAGAGGTACAGCAACCCTGGCAATGTTGGTCATTTTCAGCTTTATTTTATATAAGCAAAATGTTGACTTTTTCTGTGTCTTCGTATGTATTAGGGTTGAACTTCACAAAAGGAGGGTGTTGGAGATGTGTGATCTGCAACAAGAGATGATATATGAGGGAGGGAGGCAGAAGAAAGTGGCCCAAGATCAAACCATGGGAAGAATAAAAAAACAGCTACTGGTCAGTGTGCATCACATCTACTCTATTTCTCTACTTGAGGATATGTTTATGGCTATATTTACAATCTTACAGTTATTTTCTGTAAGCACTATGTTGCTTTCTCAATTAGGAGGCAGAAAACAACTTCATAAATGAGCTGGCAGACTTGGCCCGGATTTCTCTCCACAGTCCAGAACCAGAACCCAGTGAAGAAGAGGACAACAATGGTAAACAGCCTCACCCCAGAGAATAACAATATACATACTGTACTGTGTGCCACTCCTCTGCTTCCTGACCTCTGCTGTGTTGTATTTTACCAGGAAATCAGAGTGCCACAATACTGGACCTGCTCGCCATGAACCCAGCACTAGATCCAGCCTTGAATCCGTCACTGACTCCAACTGTTATTACTCCAGCTGTAAAATCAAAACCAAAGAGGAAAAAAGAACAGTCCGATCTCAGCTAATGGTGATGATGACATATTCATGCAGTGATATTCTCTGAAATCATGACTTATTTTTATACAAGTTTCTTATAAAAAAATACCATACTTGTCTGCTTGGATTAGATTTATTGCTACAAAGGTGCCTTTATTCAAACTGTCTTTTTATGGAGTAAGTGAGTAAGTTATGAAAAAAGCAGTAGTCTATATCATTGTAAATGTGAAATAATCTGAAATATTCTGACTCTGCAAATAAAAAGGAAATGATCTTTTGAATGAATGATTCAGTGTATAATTTTTTCATTTGGGCCTAACATGCTACAGACCTGCATGATTATTCTATATCAAAACCCACAACGCTTTTCATACCACAACTCAATGACTGCATTGATTCCCATCGACTGCAGAGTACATGCGATGATGGATGTGCTCCTCAGTGAGTTGTCAGATAAAGCAGAGATGTCCATTCTGATTGTAGCAGAGTGCTGCTACTCTGCGATGAAAGCCCTGCTCGGCTCTTGCTCTAATGGTGTTTTAAGAACGAGCCTTTATGGATGATAATGCAGAGTAATGGTGAAAAGTCTAGGAGAGCTGAAGTCTGCCAGACACTTGTGTGTCTAGGCAGCACTCTAGCCTCGTGGTTTACTGTCAGTTTAGAGTTTTAGGAGTGTCAATTAGCAAACATCAATTTTTAATCTGACCTTTATTGGCCTGCTCACCTTGCACACATAACCAATTATTGCCATGGCACCCTGAGAAAATATGCTCCTGGTCCTGCCCCAGTCATAATACACAGTGTCTGTCCATAGTATGTCTCCTCTTGTATTGTGTGAGGAGAATGTGTGTGTGCACTGACTAATCTTTGATGAGGGGAAACCGTTTGGATGTATTTTGAGGTCCCTCAGGGGAATGCAGGGACTTGTGGGAAGATGACCTGATTTCTAATTTTCTCCTCTCCTGGCTGGGCTGTGGACTCGTCGCTGCTACTAACGCACAAGCCTGTGTGACGGTATGAGCCGACCTGGATCTGCTTGGAAAATGAAGCTGGATTTTATTTGTCAGTCTTGATGTGCGCAGACGTGGATGCACTTATCTCTGAAGTAGATTCAGGTAAGTGTCAATGCTCCTGAGCTCAATCCGATCATGCTGCTAACGGTTGCAAGTGTCCTTTAGCAGGATGTTTGCAACCCAGATTACCTTTGCAGCATCATGATGTCAACAGCAATGTCCCGGCTGATACACTAACACAAAACAAAGATCATTGTCTGCTCTGCTCTTCACTTCGGATCGATTTCAATCGTGACCCAGTTACTTGAGATAAAGTTTTCTGAAGGCACGTTGGTATTTTGTTTGGCTTCGAAAAGATGCGACTTTGCCTCGAAGCTGTTAATAGAAATGAGTGATTTAAAAATGTCCAGTGAGACGTGAGCAGTGTGACAGCGTCATCGGGTCATATGATCGGTTATTTTCAGGACAAAAATAAGGTCACTTATTCGAAGGGTTTTTTCCATGCATCATGAAAACTAAATACTTTGACTGTCACACACTGTCAACCAGTTACATGTTGGTTATGAAAAGTTATCAATCACAAATAACTGAAACTTGTCAATGTTAAATATACTAAGTAATTGCTAACTATTTATTTTTAGTAAAGCCATTTAATGATTACTGCTGCTATGCAACTATTTTATATTAACTATTGCTATATTAAAATGTAATATGGCAATATAATGATCCATAAATAAAGTGATAAAAATAAAACAAATTACATTAGCAGAACAAAGCAGCAGCCTGTTAATACTTTACTACTACTTTATTTTCTCTTTTAACATGTAATATTAATATAAGTCAAGGCAAGCGATGCTAATACTATCATATTAATTAATAATAATTAATTGTCTTCATTAGATGATTAAACCTTTTTAGAGAGCTGAAAACCTCTATATATATTTTTAAGTCTTTAAGATTATCATGCATTAATTAGATTAGATAGGAGAGTTTGATTCTGCCTTCTCTTTATATCTGTTTTTGATGTTGTCTTTACAGGCTTTTTGTGTGTTATGTAAAGCACTCTGTATTGCCTTAGTTTTAAAAGCTGCAAAACAAGTTAATTGGCTTTGTCTAGCGAACTGTCTTTTTGCCTTTAGGTGAGGAGCCATGGCTAACCTGCAGCAGGAATACCCCGGAGTCCTTTTGGGGATCCTGGAGGAACTGGCCAATATGCGCCAGTGGCTGACTTTCCAGGACCTTTGTCGCATGGTCAGCACCCGTTTTGACCTGGAGCACCTCATCGAGCTCAGGAGTTTGCTGTTTGCTGCTGCCAGTCGGGATCCCTGTTTCCCAGCCACTCTCTTCAGAGACCGGGTTGCCACCAGAGGCCAGGGGCTATCACCCATAGGTGTCGCTGCTGACATTGTAACTATCTTCAATCTTATTCAGATGACGGGTGGGGCTCCTGATGACAGTCAGCCAATAAGATCCCAGACAATCCTCCCAGTCGACCAGTCCCCAGGCCCCAGTTTGCCAGGAATCCACCAGCTGAACATTGCTGGTAGAGAAAGAGCACGCGCCCACTCTGACTCCGGGGGCAGGCCCATAGATCAGCATTTGCTCATTCCAAATTCTAATTACTCAGGCCGCAAGCGGGCAAGTCTTCCCCCTGACCCTATTTCCCTCGTGCCCTCTCCTCCAATCAGGGCAAGAGCTGTGTCTTTTGACTTGCCTCACACAACACTCTTGTACTCTAGTAGTCAATTCCCCAACGAGGTCATGAAGAATATCTATCTGCCTTTGGAGACGGACAGTGAGTCGAGTGGAGATTCTGCACATGTGGATGTGTTTGAAGCTGAACCTGCAGCATCGGTTGACCAGAAGAGAAACATCTTTAGGAAGGACTTCCATAACCAGCCACCTCTAATACCCCAGGTGACTGTCAACAGTGAGTCTCCTAGTCCCAGTGCGGTGCAGAAAGGCTTTGACAATCACAGTTTTGAAATGATAGCAAATCCTTACCCATCACCAACCATAGTCCATCAACTGCCAGAGCAACGGACGAAACATGAAAGCCTTGATGACCTGCAAGACTCAACGTATTTTGGACCTGGGTCAGTCCCAGAGTGGTCCCCTCGACACCTCCAACCTCCAAGGATACAGAAGCCCATCTGGAGCAACAAAAGTCACAGTCTAGAGGACCGATTAGGCTTGGGCAGCAATGTGACAGGGATGGAATCGCAACTTCCAAGACGATCGACACCTGCTTTGAGTTCCTCAGGAGGTGACAGTGCAGATAGCGGACTGCCAAGTGGAGGTGATGGACTCAAGGCTCAGGGAACCCAGACAGACCCACCGGACCCCCGACGTCTCCGTAGTCTGGTTCACGCTGATCGTCTCTCCTTCATGACATCATTGGATGACCCTGAATTTGGTGAGGATGACATCAGTGCTATTTTTCGTTTCTTAGATGACATTAGCATGTGTGGTTCCACAGGAGTCCTGCACCCCAGCGACGGAACAGGGACCATCAACCAGGACACCCCAGAGGCCAGACGTGGCCGCCTAGGTCAACTCCAAAGGCTTTTCCACTCTTTGGAAAGCAGTGATGACGGGCTGAAGGCCAGTGTCTGTAAGCTGCTGCTGCGTATGAGCCAGATAGAGAGACAACTGGAATCACTGAATGATGTGAAGGCTGAGATTTCACAGGTGCTGTCTGCTCTGCAGCGACTGGATGAGAAGATCCAGCAGCCTGTCAGTGGTGTAGGGCAGGGCAGCGGCGGGCGATGGCTGGAGCCTCTCAGTGGAGTTTCCTCTTTTATGAGCCACCCTGTCACTCCATCTGAGTCTTCAGAGCCTCAACCACTGTCAGCGTCTGGGCATCTGTTTTCAGGGACCAGCACTAGTAGTCTGGACTGGAGTCGATGGAACACTCCTGGAGAGCAAACAGAAAGTAGCAAAGGTCAGACTGATTTGAAAGCAGGGAAAGAAGGAAAGAAGGATGCGTCCTCTCGTCGAGCCTCCAAAACACAGCCTGAAGAGAAAAAAGTCTCTGATTCCAAACAGCTCAATGTTTCTAACTCAGCAAGAGACTGGATAGTCTCATTCTCCAAAAACAAAGACGGCAAAGCTTTACATGTAAAAGCTGAACAGGTAGGGTGGTAATGTGTGTACATTTTATTCTATATTTTAACCTATAACTTTCAGACAAGAGATATATAAATAGAATGTGTGTCAAAGCGGGGCCAAAATGTGTTAGGCCTACAGCCAACTCAGTTGTGCTGGTTAGACTCTTGTGAGATTACTTGTGCTTTCTGCTGAGCTAATTAGGCTATTCAGTGGATAAACCTATACAACCCATACAGTCTTATCATTTCAAATTAATATGCATGTTTAAATTAATGTTGTCATCTGGGCCTCAAAAATTAAAGGTATACTTAAGCTTGTACATACTGTGTATGTATAAAACATATATTTGGCCCATTTTCCTATTAGGGAGATCAGTCAAGCAGCACAACTAACCTACTCTCGCAGAAGCCCTCCAGCCTGGTGGAACAAGTGTTTAACTCGTCCTTGTTCCGCCACAAAGACAGCAGTCTGACAGGAGGTCTGACCTCTGGCAAGATTATGGACACCAGACTGGCTGAGGGGAGGGGACGGCCCATCTGGACTGTAGATGACAGAGAGGCAAGGATCTCCCCTCTGGACATACAGGTGAGGATCGAATCTTACTACATTAGTTAAAAATATTTATGGTCTTTTTCTCATAATATCTCTTACACTACGTCACTGGTTTTCCATGCATGACTAAATTTGGTTTCTGACTTTTTCATGTTTGTTAAATATATTTTTGAATTATGGGTATAACTGGCCAAAATCACGGAAAGTGAGTTTGGTGTTATATTTGCTCTTAACACTACATAAATGGCATGTTCCTCAGACCCAGGAGTCTCTAAACCCCAACAACATGGAGTTCTGGATGGATGATATTTACACTCCAGGCTATGATGCTCTGCTCAGGCGTAAAGAGGCTGACCAGCGCCGAGCCAAGATCTGCAAGCTGATTGCACTTATTGCCACTGCAGTAGCCATCATTCTCATCATTGTCATTCCTATTTGCACTGTGGGCTCATGAAGTCAATCGCAGGCAGCCTACACTGTCACCTGTTTTTATTTTATTTTATTAATGTGTTTCAGCAGCTTTATTATTTCCCCTGGAACTTGAACACTTCTCTCAGATATTACTTAGTGTGGGATATCAGGGCACTCACATCAGTGATCATTGAACTTACAGCACTTCCTTACACTTCTTTGCATGCAGCAACATTATTCATGAGAAACAGCAGCAATTGTTGCTTTGTTGCTGTTTAAAATTGCTGATTGGTGAGGTTATGACTAATAAGTTATCTCCCATGTGATAACTTTTTCACTATTTACAGTTATAGATTTCATAAAGGGGAGTTGTCACAGATGATTTTAAATCATTTTTTCAATAATACTGAGCCAATACAAAAGTGTAAATTTTAAGTTTGTTTTCTTATTTCACCATTTCATTTGTGGAAAACAACACTGTTACAAATGCATTGTGAATCAGATTCAGTCTTGAGCACTGCCTGAATTCTTTTTGCTGTTCCCTTGAGAACACTGCAGGGCTTCTTTTTTGTAAAATAATAGTTTTATCAGTACATAAGAATTTTTCATCGACAGTTTATAGACAGTAATGCATTCTGTCAATTGGAGATTTTTTTATTTAGCTTTAGTTGGAAGTTTGAAGGGTCTGGTACTTCCTTGATGTAACAAAATATACAATAGTGTCCAAACTTAAATCAATAAAAATAATATTTTTATAGAGGTCCCTCACATTTTTCAGCCAGGAAAATATGAGCTGTTTAATTCACTTGTGAATGTGTTATGTGGCAGAGTGTTTACAAAGTGTCCGGTTTCAAGAAGAATGGAAGATAAACATGTTAGTGTTGTTGTTGATGGTGATGATGATGTTCGGCTCTGGAGCAGAGAAGGAGAGAGGTTGCCCTTTCCAGTAAGCGTTCTCTAAGTGGGAGATTCCACTAGTAATTCAATTGATGGGATGTTAGGAGTGCACCCTATGCACATTATCTTTTCACTATACTCTCTTGGCCAGAGCTTTTCCATATATCTACTGACTCCCAGACCGCCAACAGATTTCTCTGGCCATATGAGAAAAGTAGTTTTTGCCGGTGGTGAGACATTCCATTTTCTAAAAACATCCTGTTAACACATACAACACATTTCAATTAAATTGAGGTTTGGTGCCATTCACTGGGGGTTGAGACAAAACATGGACAACTGTAAAACATAACAGGATCCAACACAATGACGTCATAACAAATACTAACTTTGTTAATCTTTGATTAGCTCAGTTTTTGTATTCACTGTTAAAAAGTGGTTAACTGAACTCTACTTAAAGCTGTAATGTACTATGTTGTAAATTACTTGGCACAGCTTCAAAATGACCAACTAAACAAATAAAAGACTTGACAGATACATACTGTACAATGTACATTTTACAACACTGCTGTTAATTGCAGGGCTAATGTATTGGATTGTGTTACTTTTTCAAAGTGTTCATGTTATTGTGTCCACTCCCTCAACATTGCTGGATGTGGATGATGTTGTTTCCACTCCACATTAGTTAAGCATTTTCCTCCATTTATGGCATATTCACCAAAGTGCAAAGAAATTAAATATCAGTGGGAAAATAGACTAAATCAAAATGCTTGTACAGTTTTGTGCGGCCTTGAAACTTTGCTTTCCATAAAGAAACATGCACAGGATGTTAGCGTGTATGTTCCGCTATGGTGCATCTTTCTAAGTAGATGTATATCTGCCAAGTGTTCCCCCTGGGGCTGTTTGTGGATCCATTACCTTTCTAGTGGTGCCACTAACGAACCCTGTACTCAGCACAATCTGCAGGTGCTTCCTCTGAAACTTTAGTGCATGAGAGCCCTCTGATCCTTTTTTCATTAACTGACATTTGTATCTTATCGTTGCAATATCCATGCACCTTTTAGACAGATAATTGAAAATCTGTGAACTCGTTATTCAGGTACATTGTCTTAAAAATGGCACGTAAACGAAAGAAAATATACAGGTGCATCGCTTGTATATGACTGTGAGGATGCACTTTAATTTATGTTGCCTGTCCAAATAAACTTGTTGAAGTGGTAACATGCCTTTTTACAGTATGTTGTCTGAAGGAATAAATAACAGATTAAGACGTAAATGTTCCTTGTTTTGCCCATACAATGATTTAATGCTTTTCTCAGTGGCTGATCACACTTAGAGTTTGTAGTATTAGTCAACTCAGTTTAAAAAAAGTGATTGGTATAAAAAGTGAATTATCGTGAGGAAATGATCAGTGACTGCAGGAAATGAACATATGGGGATGAATAATAGATGAGGACAGAAAGTGTGTAATGACTGACAGATTCTATTATCTCTAAATCAACACTAATGGAGCTGCAGTATTCAGAAGACACACATGCGCGCGCACACACACACACGATAAATAAGACAGCTGATGCATTTAAAAAAATCATAAACACTAATCAGTTTTAGTCTGCTGATGAGATGTCTAAAACAATCAATGTTCTTCAGACTCAGATGTGGACCGATTTGCAATTGCAGTTGATTCAGTGTGTGTGTTTGTTTGTGTGTGTTACTTTCATTGAATACTGCACAGTAGAGCTGCTGCTGCTGCACACAGATATGCCATCCACAGCTGACTAATGGTGCTGTTGTGTGCATCCCATTTGCCAGACTAACAACAACATGACACAGTCACTGTTTCACAGGATTTTATGGCTTCACACTAAATGAACTGTTGCACTGTAGTGCATATATCACACACAGTAAAGAGAGCAGGAAGCACAAATGCTGGGCTGAATTCCTTCAAGCAAAACTGCTCTGTTATTTATTGTGCAAAAAATGTTTATATCATGTCTATAACATGTCTACTGATGATATCTCTCTCTCTCTCTCATCGCTATTTTATTATTAATGGGGTAATTTAAAAATGATTTAGTATTTTACAATCAGATATTTTAGGGAAAGTGGGCAAAAGCACAGTCAAACAATTCCAGAGATTCTGACCCAGAATTAGAACTACTGATCGGGCAGAATGATGTTTAAAATTATGTGTTATCTTTCTCTCGTGATAAAGAAACACAACAGTTCTTATTTTTAATGCATTATTGTGTTTTGGATGTCATCCATAATGTAATGCATTGAAGACCTCCAGACTTTTGAAAGGTTTATGTCGGAGTTCATTAATTGGTAATGAATTGGATGGTAAAGAGATGAATAACACAATTTAACCATGTCAGTGTGTCAATTAAACAAAATATATGTATGCATGATGTAATGAAATCCATACATTATTTTCAAAACTGAACCAATTATTGATTTATGTATTACATATGTTCATTGATGGAATGTTGCATTAATTTTCTTCCACCGTTTAACGTTACAGCTTAATGCTGAATTTGAAAGACAATGAGAGTCAATAATTAGACATAACATCTTCTAATTTAAATGTATTGAATATTTCACATCCGACACATTATCTCATTGGACAACCTCATCAGTCGACGCATCATGCTGAAACAAATGTCTGTACACGTCCGCTGCAGTTACTGCTCGGGGCGTCTGGGGGCGATAAAGCGCCCGGTCCGCCACCAAATCGCAGAGCGAAGAAGAAAACCGGCGCTGATTTTGAACTTTGAAGAAGAATGTGCAAACTTTATCAGGCAGGTGTGGCTGTGCTGCTGGAGAGGAACTAAGCCAACCAGCCTCTGCGTTAACATCGCACGGCGTTGCACTACATGTAAACCGCACGTTCACCGGAAAACATCGTACAGGTAAGTGTTTTGTCTTTTTTGTTAGAAACGCATACGACAGGAAGCTAAATGTCAACACTAACATGACAAACCCGGTGTTAGCATGCAAATAGCGTCATCATGTGCGCGCGGACGTTAAAAAAAGCCGTTACAAGAGTTTAGCTTACTAGTTTACTAGTTTGGGTTGGATTAAACACACTGAAGATAACCTTTTTGTCGTAAGTGTACTCGTAACGTTACCCTTCAACGCGAATACCATTAAAATAAGTTGTCCGTTGTGTCAGTGCTAACCTGCCGACGTGAAGTGTTAATTTACTACTTATTCAGTTGTGCCACAAAGACAGTAACAGGAACCAGCATCACCATTATTAATATTCTCCGATCATTCATCTAAGTTTAAATTTCTCTAATCCAGTGGGAGCAGGACACGATGGAGTCGCCTGTGGTGAACCTGTATAACCAGTTCCAGAGTCTCAGAGCCCAGGTCGACGGACTGAATGAGAGCATTGAACCACGTAAGTTATTTCCACACGTTGTTTTGGTATTTGCCACTGTGTTTGAAGTCTGTCAGTGAAACGCTGCGGTGTTTGCAAGTGTTCATGCAGTGAAACCAGTCGGAATGTAGTAGTAATCAGCTAATACTGGTTTAATCAGACAATGTGGAGCAGTGAATTATTAACCACAGACTATGACTTTAGAAGCACAGATAAATTACTGGCTCTATAGCTGCAGTAAAGTCTGACGGGGCCTTGGTGGAGAAGAAAAATCTCCATATCAATCAGCTTAGATAGTGCAATGCATTTACATTTAAACTGGCAGGAAAGCACTGTTAATGATTTATTCTCCTTAAAGCAGACCAACCCCTAGATTCTATTTGCATCATTGTCTCTGTAACTGAATGGAAAAAAAAATCAAAACCTAATGCCCATATTGACAATAAGGTATGATGCTCAGCAACAATATGCGTGTGTGTATATCTGTGTATCTTACTCAGAATTCCTTCAGATGGCGATGAACTTTGAGGAGTGCCGCAAGAAGTGGCTGTGTACAGGCGAGGAGCTGGTTTCCTGTAAAGAGATGCTGGCCAAAACAGAGACTGAGAGGGGAGCCCTGGAGGTCAAACTGAAGCACGCTCGCAACCAGGTGGATGTGGAGATCCGCCGCCGCCAAAAGGCTGAGATAGTCCATGAGAAGCTGGTTAGTGCATCAGTGTTTATAGGTTACAGAGCCTCTCATTTACTTGTATTAATGTACACTTAAATGCAATTGTCACTTTTCTTGGTAAAACTCACTGTATAGGTTATTTTTTTAAACGTCATCAACGATTCATCCATAATGCTCATTTATGGATTGATCTGTAGGTAATTTTGTGTTTGTCTGTACTTGTTTACCTGCTGGTTTATTGGTGTAACAGGAACGTCAGCTACAGCTGATCCGGGAGCTGCTGCTATCAGACAACGGTAACAGTGTACACCTGAGCGAGGAGCAGCGCTCTGCCCTAGCCTTCCTCAGTGCCCACTCTCAGGCAGCACAGGCTGCTAAAGGGAACCTCAACTCAAGCCGAAGGTCAGGCCCTCCTAGATATAACAGATCTGTGAAATATTATTTCCCAGAGCTTTAATAATTATGTATTAATAATTCACTAGATCATTTTGTGATTCTTCAACAAGCCATGACCGCCAGACAGCAAGGTTAAATTCGGACTTAAATCTATTTTGCAGGTTAACCACCATCGATGAATCAACATCTTTGCTCTCGGACATAAGCTATGACCAAACTGATGATTCACTGGTATTGAGTTTTCTTATACATTTTAAGAGAAATGCTGAGTTTAAGGCTTAAATAGTGAGACAACAGTGTTCAGTTAAGGACATCAATAACTACTTTCTCTACATCTTTCCTAAAGGACTGGGACTCCTCTGTGATGAAGACTGTGAGACTTCGGAAAAGGCAGAAAAGAGTGAGTGATACCCAAACACTGATATTCTTTGCTTACATGAATAATAGCAGTGTAATTAATTTTGTTACAGTTAAATTTTTTTAGTGGGCTCAAGCTTTAATGTTTTTACCTGCACAGGTACTTGGTATCATTCAAAACAGCACAAAGCGTTTTTAAAAGTCAGATTTTTATCCACAGCGTTCGTCCAGAAAACTCTGTGACGTTCCCCCACAGGCTGGGAAGAAACCTCGCTCCACTGGACGCACATCAGACAGGGTAATGCTGACCTCTGCAGCTAAATATACTACACAACACAGATCTGTACAAACATATAGATGGGGAAAAGGGGACTGCTATATGGGTAAAGGCTTTCTCTTGTCCAAATAGAAGAAGTAAACGGTTTACTAAAAATAGCTATTTGTTTACATGATTTAGATAAATGAGTCTGTTGTGGCCAAAACTACCATTACCTTACCTGTCAATGGTGGTGCTGTTGAGGCTGTCTCCACCATTGAAACTGTGCCTTACTGGACACGGAGCAGGAAAAAAAGTGGTAAGAATATTGTATACATTTCTTGTAACAATGAAAAAAGTCCCACATATGTGATTTTGTGTTTTTTTTTTTCCACTGGTTTGTGCAAGTGAATGACGTGATTGTGTCTACAGTTGCTCCTGCGTGGTGTGATACAACCACTACTGACCAATCAGAGACTGCGAGCGAGGCACCAAGCACACCAGTGTCAAATTTCCCTCCTCAATTTCAAACACCCAAAGCTAGAGGAGGAGGAAAGAAACACCACTTTATCCCCAAAACAGTAAGACTGTTATTAGGTCTGTATTTCATCCTTTCATACCGAGAGCTGGATTGTTGTTGACATGTCATCTTTGTTCCATCTATCACCAAGGTGATCAGGTCTGAAGTCTGTCTGCCGTGTGGAAGAAGAACTAAATTTGGAAAGATTTACCTTCGTTGTCAGGATTGCAGGGTTGTCACTCATCCAGAATGTCGTGAACGCTGTCCCCTACCCTGTAATCCCACAGCAATTAGCACTGCCATCAAAAACACAGAGGTATGTTTTTCTCATTGTTTTGACAGTTTTCAACACAGTGAGTTTTCTCATCTCATTATAACCCATCTAATGTAATCTGCCTTTAGGCCACCTTGGCTGACTTTGCTCCTGTCACCTCCCCAATGATCCCAACTCTGGTTATCTACTGCATTAAGGAGATTGAGCACAGAGGCCTACATGAGGTGAAAGACTATTGAAGTCCTTGTTTACTTGTCCCCTTCATGTTAATGCTCACATCCGTTCCCTTAAGCCACTACAACAGATAATCCCTTCTCTAATCAGTTATCCCATTCAGTAGTAATGCATCGTTGCAAGTAGTCAGACAAGGAGAGTTGGTTTAATGGCTCTTTTTTATCTTTTTCTTGCTGCAGGTTGGCCTTTATAGACTCTCCGGCCATGAGCGCTTGATAAAAGAGCTGAAGGAGAAGCTGATTAGAGGAAAGACTTTACCTCCACTTAACAAAGTAGAAGACATAAATGTTATTACAGGTGTCCTCAAAGACTTCCTCAGAAACCTTGCGGAGCCGCTGCTCACCTTCAACCTCAACAAAGCCTTCATGGAAGCAGCTGGTGAGTTTCTGAAACATGCAGCATCTCCTACAGAGGTTTGCTGTATCTCTAATGTTCCTGGATCTGTAAATAGAAGAATATTAACAGAATGGTGCTGATGTTATGTTTATGTAGAAATCCAGGATGATGGCAACAGTTTGGCCATGTTGTACCAGACCATTAGTGAGCTGCCTCAACCCAACCGTGACACTCTGGCCTGCCTGATGATTCACCTGCAAAAGTAATTTTCCTAATATTTCAAATAGGTTATAGTTGTATCCTGTTTCCAAGGATAAAGCTTTACCACCTATATTTCTGCAGTGCAGGTTAGGCTGCACCTATGTAAAGGCACTATGAAATTTCATTTCAGGGTGGCACAGAGTGTGATTACAAAAATGGATGTGCACAACCTGGCCAGGGTCTTTGGACCAACCCTTGTGGGTCATGCTGTTCCCGACCCAGATCCTATGACCATCCTGAATGACACAAGTAGACAACCAAGGGTAAAGTGAAATGATACCTGCTTTAATCATATATTATGTTTCGAGCCTTGTGCCAGTGTTATTTTTGTTCTTTGAAATAATTTCACTAAAAACATGTTGATTATGTGTCTCAAGGTGATCGAACGCTTGCTCAGTATTCCAGCCAGCTACTGGAGTCTGTTTGCATCTCCAGATATTACAGCCATGGACCGTGCTCACCAGTTTGATACTCCAGACCACAAAGGTAAATCACTGAAATGCACATTGAGGAATTACTTGACTTTTACGTTACTGGCATGAGATCAAGACATTGCCACTGATATAATTTTTGAAGAACTGTTTGTAGTGAGTAAGACCTCCCCCCCCCCATTTTGAGCCTGTGTGTATAAACGTCTTTGTTTTATTGATCTATTGATCTAATTTGCTGTATGTTTACTTTATCTGTAGTGAGCATATTGGGACCAGTGACCACTCCAGAGCACCAGATGATGGCTAAAACACCTTCCTCCAGCTCACTGTCCCAGCGCATGATGCAGACCCTCTCCACCACCACCATGTAAGCTCACTCACTCACTTGCTCAGTGTTCATACAGAAGTAAGCAAATCCAAACAAACAAAGACAGTGGGAGATTCAGGCTACAATACTTGACAATACTGTTGCTCACCATTAAATGTCTATACAGTCAATAGCAAGCCCACTGGCTCTTCACTAAGGATGATGACCTGAGGCAGCTGGAAGCTTTAGAAGCTCTTATTTGTAAAATCAGGCCAGCTGTTTCACCCTTTTCCAGTCTCTATGCTCAGCTGAGCTATTTGAGCCGAAAGAACTGTTTTACTGACATCATCTAGTTTTTTAGAGCTGAAAACCCAATCTAAAGTTGATGCATCAACAACTTTATGATAAATTGTTCACATAAAAAAAATACCCACATCTTTGTGTTTACTTTTGCATACTTTTGTTTGTTACAATACAATTGATAGACTTAAATTATAACTGTTCCCTTACCCTTCTTTAGATTTGGGAGTAAGAGCAAAGCAACAGCTGCCACTCAGCGCCAGGGGAACTTCTTCACCTCTCCACAGCTGAAGTAAAAAAAAAAAAGAAGAAGAAGAAAAAGGCATATTGAACCTTTGGGTAACTTACTGCAATAACCAAACTTAAATTCACATAATCATTATGTAAACGACTGTGCAATTTTTAGCATGCAAGTTTGATTACTGATTTTTATATATTCAAGAGTTTTACCAAGACTTTTATAGCCATATTTTTTCCATTGAAGAGTCCTACTGAAGATTTTTAGTTTAGTTTTATATCCTTTGAGTACTAATGCGTTTGAACTGACCAAAGCAGGTCACATCTATGCAATTGCTAACTAACTATTTGCATTCATATTTCTAAACTATGTAAACTATGCATTGTTTGAACTTGTGGTTGTAACTACAGTGACAATGATGCACAAGCAAGTGTGAGATACACAGCTTGACTAGACAAAAAGAGAAAAAAAAGATGGCCAGTGTCAGTTTGTCTTTTGGCTTTAGTTGCCGTGTAATTGTCTTGGCATTATGTTTTATATGTATGTTGATTTTGTAGTATGGCATAACAGTCATGACTTTTGTGTTTTAACAATGCTGCAATGTGAACACTGACACTGATTGGGAATAATTTTTGCACTGTGTGTACTTTAACAATGTGAGTATTTTCTACCTGGGCAAATATACCACTAGAGGCTGCTGTTGTACCACTTTTCATATGCAAACCAAAGAAGATACATATATATATACTGCATTTTATGCACATTATTAAGATTCTACTTATTATTTGGAAAATCTTGTAAGTTCTTTTGTTAACCAGAACAATCATTGTTCTTCCTTCCAAACCAGAGCTCCAGTACCTCAGTCATCATCATAAAATAAAATCTAAAAGTTTGTATTCTCTGTACATTTAAATCACCAATAATGGACAAGAAGCAGTCTTCTCTCTGTCATTACTACAGACTCGGGGTTTCAAACATGATGTTGACAGCGTCACAGGACTTTATTTGGGAGGAATGTTCATACTGACTCAGAATTTTCTAACAAAAAATGCATGTCAGTTAGAAATGTTTTTTAATCCCTTCATGTGGTTTAACTCCATTACCACTACGCTTGGTTTTATATGTATTTTATACATTATTGTACATGTATTCAGTAATATGGTTCTGTTTCTCTCAAATGTTTTTTGACAACTTTTAAGATCATGTGGGCTGAATTTGCTTAGCTCAAATGAAAAATGAATGCCCACAGTTAAAAATAAAACATCATAAGACTCGTTTGACTGTTTGTCCTGATTAGTGTTATTCATGCATGCGACCTGCATGTGAGGCGACAGGATGCTCTGGCTTTGCTAACAATGACTCAACCGTAAAAAAAAAAAATTGTTTACATCTTATATAGATTAGCAGTCGCCTATCTACAATAGGTGATATACCAAAATATTCATCATAATTTCATTATCTATTTGTTTATTAACCATTGTTAAAAGAGCAAATGCAGACTGCCAGTTATTCCAAAGCTGACGGGGCCCTGAAAGATAATGCAATTTGGCACATTGTTCAAATAGTCATTACAGCAATTTCCATAATCTATTGGGCTGAGTGGGCAGGCAATGAGGTCCAACATTATGAATAAATGCAGGGATCATTTATTCATCTTATAGTTATTCCATGAACAGTTACTGGGTGAGAGTGAAGCGTTGGCTGAACCCACTGACATACATTTTAAATGGCCTCATTCGATACAGCGCTTCAGTAAGGCATTAGGCCCTTTGAGATCTAAGCCCAGCTGTTTGGGGCAGAAATAAAAATATGGTGTGCAGAGTCCATCCTAATGAGTTTATTCTTGCCTCTTTACTTTCTCACCGTCTTTCACACACTCTCACAAAACACACACAGCCTGCAAAGACTGCAGAGAAAAGCCTTCAAAAATGTTTAAATTTCAAATCAACATTAATAGTTCATTAGCCTGGAATAAGGTCTCCTGTGTGTCGAGCTGTCCTCTCATCAGGGGATTGTGTGTTTATGCTGTGCGATGCAGCATACGCTCGGAGGCTGCAGACATCAAACAGCTGGCTGTGTACAGTGTGTCTCTAAAGCTCCATATTCCAGCATGCCCCAGTGTGCAGTGATAGCACTCAACTCTGCTGTGGGACCAGTGAGGGCCAAATGAGTAACTAGTCCAATTAAGAGCTCTTAAATAAATTACAATGTAAGCTCGTAAACACACAACAACAACAGCACTATTTAATTTCTCCATTTATACAGTTAACGGCAGGCAGTGAAGACAAAACAACTGCACTGTTACCACCTCTGAAAGCTGAGTACAAACAACACATCATTCAATTTCATAAGGTTTAATAATCGCTGAATATTGACTGATTGAAAATAGTCTAGCTCTGCTCAAGCTCTTGCTGTGCAGCATGTAGTGCATGTCAGCCCGTTTGAGGTCAGAGCCAATAATGTCAGCACCTCAGAGATGTCAACTCAATAACTGCCAGTCAAATCCACCCATCTGATCAGGAACCTAATCAATATGTTTGTTAAAGTGAAAAGCCATGTTAACTCCTGGAGAAACCTTTTTGCATGTCTCATTTGATTACTTGTCTCTGTATTTGTTGCAGAAAACACATGCATATTTTGTCGCTTGCCGGGGGCATTGATGCTGCAGAAACGACTCCATCACTAGTTTGCAGGGTTTAGTGGTAATGAGACCAGGCATTGTGCAGATTTGCATTTTAACTTCCCTAAAATGGGATGGGGAAAAGAAGCAGTTACTGAAGTTTAGGGAACAAAAGTGGAATGCTGCAAATTAATAAACACGACAGCCAGGGCTGATGTGCTGCCTCCTTAGCAGCCTACGCATGTGCTTGAAAAGTGATCCTCATTCATTCATTTTCTACCGCTTTATCCTGTTAAGGGTCGCGGGGGGAGCTGGAGCCGATCCCAGCTGACATCGGGCGAGAGGCAGGGTACACCCTGGACAGGTCGCCAGTCCATCGCAGGGCCAACACAGAATACATATACAAACAAACAACCATTCACACTCACATGCACACCTAAGGACAATTTAGAGTGCAGGCTACGCATGTGCTTGAAAAGTGATCCCCCAGATTTGTTTCTCACACTGTTTTCAGTGAATTATGCGACACATAGTGTGATCAATATGCTTTCCTTATGGTCAATTTAATGTACGATGCTGAAATACCAAACTATGTTCTGCCTTTAAAAACCTGAATAAAGAGACATTGTCCAGTGTCCATTGCCCGCCCTTGACTTTTTTTTAACCAGCTTCATGCTTGCTCTCTCCCTGCCTCTTCTTTGGCTTCATCTCTCCTTATTTCTCCCCATCCTCATCTCCCCTCAGCTCTCCCCCCGCGCCTCTGAATCGAACCACCGTCTTAGCTGGCTACCATGCATGGTCGATACCTTGTTACCACAGAAAAATCAATTATCTCGACCAAGCAGCAGGGGGAAGAAGCAAATAATGAAAGAATGCTCCTCCTTTCCAGACGATGGCCACGGTCATTAAATATGAATTTATCATTAGCTGAGGAGATTTATGGAGCGAGATGTAGGCCCTGGGTTTTCTCCCGCTTTACAGCATAAGTTTAATGTCTGGTTATGTGTGTAAACAAAGTCCGAACCAGGGTTTCAGGCTGATAACATAATAGGCCTTTAAAGCTTAAGCTGGGACTTCATTATTTCATATGTCTGAATGCAACTGCACACTGAACACAAGAACACAACAGACTGTCAGATAATGTTCAGATGACCTCTCCACCAAACAACTGGTCTCTGAGGAGGAAGCGAAGGACAAGGAAATTCTGAAATCATTGTGAGGTGCAGTGTATATAGCTGAATGAGATGCCACCACATTGATGGACAGAACAGGCTCTCATCAGTTGGATGTTTGAGCGCCACTCACAGGTGATAGAGGAGATGACTGTGATGGGCGACTGGTGGGTGGACATGCCTGCCATACCTGCAGTGTAATGAGCCATTCTGACGACAGCTGCTGCTAGAAGTCAGGGGAAAGCTAAACCAGTGCCGTCACCACAGCCAGAGAAAAAGGAAGTGCAAATGAGAGAAAGAGGGAGGGAAGAGGAGTGAGCAGAGAGAGGAAAAAAATGTGTAATTTGTGCTTGCTCTTAAGGCAGCAATAAATTCCATTTTAATGGGGCAGCACAAGCAGTAGCAGGCACTCAGCAGTCTGTTGTGTTTGATGCCAAATTGTGCAGAATAAACAGATTTGCTGTGCATCTGGTCCAAAACACTTTCTGTCTATGTCTGTCTCTGTCTCTCTAACATGCTGCTTCTCCTTTTCCACCGCTCCCCTCTCACAAATGGACATTCCAGGCAAACTGTCAACCAAAAAATGGGAAGTGCTTTAATTTATTTTCTTTCATTCAAATGAGTACCCGTCTTCAGCTGTTGCATAGAGTGTCAAGGCAGAGAATTTGTTTTAAAAGAAGAAAATAAGCAAGCTGCGTCCCACTAATGACAAACAGCATGCCACGTCCGGCTCAAATTCTCCCCAGAACATAAACGTTCTGGTTTCACAAGTTTATCAAAGACAAACTCTTATGTCAGAGTCAGTTACTATATCAATCTACAATTCCGCTAAACGTAACCTAAAAAGACCAAATTAAACTAAACTGAGCCCAACCAGTTGTTTTGTGCAAAGCAAGACATCTGATGCTCATCTGAACCATTTGTCCCCATGATGTCTCCTCCCACTCCTCACGGTGTGTGGGGGGAAACAAGACTTCTGCATTCAGAAGAAGCATTGGTATGCTGGGCGTGGCAAAAAAAATGTTGGTGGCTGTCAAAAAATTCAGGAAACCTTTTAATAGCACTGAATAAACTAACAATACCAGAGAATACCTAACCACAGCAGCACTTTGAGCTGAATACTAATATTTAGTTTTGCAAGTATATACTTTCTAAACTGCAGAGAAACCCATTCACAAGACCTTTAAATACCCAACCACAAATACAGTCTTCACTAGTTCTAGTGACAATAGCATGAAAGGCAAGAAACAATGTGTACCATACACTCTGGCAGAAACATTTGTGCCAGTTTATCTACTACGGACGGAACTAGTTCATCAAACACAAGCACAAATATGTACAAACTTCTCTGATTCTATGTTTCATCATTAATGAGATAGTTATGGGCAGACTGACAGACCTACAAACATCGCAAGAGTCACGCTGCTAGTAAAGCTAAATATAGTCCTACAAAAATTAAACATCCTTGATAAGTGACATCATTGCCTGGTGGCAGACCACTGTAGCAAGACACTCAATGTGTGCATCCACATGCACACCACTGACTGCTGCCTTTGTTTCCCCCCATGCGCATGCAAACACGCACACTAAAATACCTGTATGAATGCAGCTGGGTGTTTGTGTGTGTCCTCCCGCATGAGTGGATCTGAATTCATGTAATTTAATGTGACTGTGTGTGCACAGGTGCATGATATGGAATAGTGTGAGAGAGGCTCTGTGTATGAATGGCTGAGTGTCTTCTAGTGAATGTGTGCAATGACCATGTGTGCAGGTAAGTGTGTGCTGCTGCTGCTGCTGCCTCAGAGTTTGGGATTATTTTTCTGCATGGATGGATGTAGCTATACATACATATACAGTACATACACAATTTTCCGGCTTCCTTTCATGACCCTTTCTTGTGCAGTACCACAAAGCCATTGGTATAATAATTAGCAGTTGGGTTGTCAGTACAGTTTAGCAGCTTTGGAGATGTGATTTGCATCTTGTGATCCACCATTCAAAGCCACACAAGAAAAAGACAAATTTTCCAACAATTCCCATGATTTTCCTGCTGACCACTAGAATGCACTGTTGTACCTTGTAACCCTCTTCATTGTCATGAGCAACACACCCATTAATTTCACCCATCTCCCCAACTCTATCATGCGTGGCTCCCTTGTGGTTGTTAGGATATGAAAGTGGTACTGTATTGTCAGTATTTTTATCACTTGCATGACTGAAGCTTTAATTTAAACAGATAAACTTTTGTTTAGATTGTGGCAGCCTGCTCACCTGACAGGCATTAACATCATCTTCTCCTGGATTCCAGCCTCCAGGGATAATGTTAAACTAGGTGTATCAGAGTTCATACATAAATGTAATCTACACAGGCACCAGTCTATGATTGGTGCATGCATGTTCCTGCTGAAAATGCAGGGAATAGTAATGTGTGCAAGTATTGCATGATGAACATACTGCACTCTCTTGTACCAGTAAACATCTTTCATAATTCAGATGATTTCCAACATATCTAGAAAATCAGGTTTTACACCATCAGTTCAGTTTAGCTTGTTGTCATACCTGAGCACATAGCTCATCCTTAGGGGCAGTCTCTAAATTTATAGCACTCAGATGAGCATTTTTAATTTCATCATTGCATTGTTTCATAAGAGGTTCAAATCTAGATGTTATGGTGTAAAAAAGAAAAATGTTTTATGACTATATGATGAGATTATGAGATTTATGAGACGAGTGGTTTCCTATGATTTGAACACATGGCTTTATATTTGCACAGAACAGCTGTGAAACACCACCTACAGCTTTTGCTTGATGTGTACATGTATACATGACAACGATCAAAGCACTAGTATCTTGATATCGCTTGGCACTTTACTGGCAGAATTATGTCTTCAAATGGAAATCACAGCCATTCAACGTGTTTAAATTTGCCCACCAATTACACCACCGACTCCTTTAATTGACAAACACCTGCTGCTTTTCATTTAGCAATTAAGGCTCAAGGAATAAAAGATCCAACAGGCACTCCATTTTTGTTTTGAAAGATATGAAAAACTGATGAGTCCATATCACTTCATACAAGCACTGGAGGAAGCCTGTGGTGATGTAGCTGTTGATTGTTGCCTGCGATGTCATTAAGGCAATTGAGTTTTTAAAAAATATTTTGTTTATTTATGTTCTTTCTTTCTTTTTTTTAACGCCTATCCTTTTGAGCCTCACTGGGAAGAGCTGGAGTCAATATCAGCTGTCAATGAGTGAGAGGCAGGTTACATACTAGGCTAGTCGCTGACCTATCACATACTGTATGTACAATACAATACACAATACAGTATATCCATACATTCGAGGAAGCGAGAGACCAGTCTGTTTTGCTAATGGTATTATTATCAGCCATTCCAATTACAAAATAAACATCCTTGAGAAAACGCTGACAGTGCAACTACAGCAAATATCTAAGATGGGAAAAGTGTACACTGAATTTCACTGCAAGCTTACAATTTGATAATGTCAGCTAGACACTAATTCTTGTGTTAATGTGAAGCTGACTGGAGCCAAATAACTAGGCTCAGTTCTGTTGCGTACATGATATCCATACCAAGCTCACAACAGTCTGCTGGGCAGCCTATTTGTTGACAAAACGTCAAATGCCACATTGATAAACTGAATGACTGACTAATTGTTCTAATTATTGTAATTGTACAGTCTTTTTACCTTCCACTTGTGGGAAATGAGCAAACAGCAGTATTAATTCTGCCAAAACATAAATGATGGGAACTGCATGTCAAAAGCAATGGAGCCATGGAAACAAACTGAAACTACAAAATCACATTCATGCGGATTCAAACAGGAACCACCATTATACACTGAACATTAAAACCGATTAATTGTCTGTATTTTGTGGCTGATCGGTGTAAATACAAACCGAAACTGTATCTAGAGCACCCACAATTTTGTCTTTCCGGAGGTTGCCTT
This sequence comes from Trinectes maculatus, assembly GCA_016785345.1. NCBI lineage: Eukaryota > Metazoa > Chordata > Actinopteri > Pleuronectiformes > Achiridae > Trinectes > Trinectes maculatus. The sequence continues at coordinate 126,260 of JAFBJQ010000276.1, forward strand.
ATAAGATGACCTCAATCACGTGTTTCTCCACAAACCAACTTCCTTAATTTGAAACATGATGAAAAACCTACTGATCAGCAAGATATCTGACAGTGTGGCAAAAGATTTCAAGAGCAAAGCCTCTAATAGCTGATCACCATGGAACTGGAACTGGAAGAGCTGGAGATGCCTGACTACATCTCAGTGAATGAGCTTCAAGGAACTATAAAGAACAGGGCTCATACTGAGCCATCAGGTAAGAGCAGTAAATTAATAGCTCACTTTATTAAATGTAATTATTATCATCATCATCATTATTATTACTATTATTATTATTATTATTATTATTATTACTACTAGTAGTAGTGGTAACGGTAGTGGTAGTAATAGTAACTTTAAAACTTTTACTGTAAAAAAACAAAACAATTATCTTCTAACATCATGTTGTTAGTATGATGTGTGTGTCACACCCACAGAGAGAAGACTCCTCCGTCTTGGGATTTTAACTTTAGCTGTGTTGTGTGTTCTACAGGCGACTATTAATATCACACTGCGCCTTGTCTGTAAGTTGCGTACACCAATTCTTTTTTTCACACACTAATACAATGCGAGCCATGGCACATACACAATCAATGTTGTGATACCGTTTTGTTGCCTACATGTGACATTTGCCAACATGTGACTTTTTTTTCCGGCAGTGCATTCAAAAGTGGATTCAGATCAGCTACCGACCAATTTCTCCATAATACTAGACTTGTGCAGGATTGAGTCTGAACAGAATCTAAACCAGGTGTGTTCCTTCTGCGCTGACTTGCTGAGACTTCTGAGAGAAAATGAAGCCCTGAAAACAAAGAACAACATTCCGAGAGAGGACGACTACATACTACATACTACTGACTATCCATACTATGGGTCTGGTTCACTGGATGATTACCAGTGAACCACACACACACACACACACGCACACACACATATTTGTTTTGCCTCTTTGCTGCATTTGGCGATGGTTGTTATATAAATTTAGAAAATTACAGATTATTTCTAAAAATTTATATTTGCAAAATTAACTTAAGATAAAAAGGGTATTCCTTTTGCCTTCCTGTGGGGCATTTTTTGGCTCTTCCTGTGTCTGTGTGGTTTTTTCAGCAGCTTCCTCCTACAGTCCAAACACATGCACATTGTGGTTAGGCTGACTCCAGACTATAAATCGACTGTAGGTTTGAATGTGTGACTAGTTGTTTGTCGTTGTACGTTCCACCGAGCTTTGCTGGCATGGATTGGCTCCAGCACCCTGGTGACTCTCAAAGGATAGATTCTTAGACATTTAGCAGAAACAGATTTAATCCTTACACAGACTGTTCTGCTGGTTTTAACTGAGTTCACATTCAGTGACTCACTTTACAGTCACTAGCTGAACAAATTTGTTCCCTGACCAGTGCAGCAGTGTCACTCGCACTCGTCATATTAATGAACAGTGCACCGTGAGAAAAAAAGGAAAACATTACATCCTCCTCTGAATCTTCTCTCTACTTAAAGGCAGATTAAGAACACAAGTGCACATTCATTTGGTTTCTAATGACCAGACTTCCTAAAACCCAGAGGCATACATAAATTCAGATTTCAATTCTGTTATTGAGGCATCCTTTATTTCTTAATTGAAACAATAAAAATAGGTTTTGCACTGACTAAATCAAAGGCAACCTGCATCACATTGGAAGAGGAACTTAGTAAGTGCAATGCAGAGGGACTTTCAGGTCAGGATTGTGCTTATTGAGTTATTTAGCATGTTTTCGTTGTTGTCCGAGCTTTACACATGAATATAAATTAGCAGGAAACTTCACGCGTTTTATGTTGAGCTTTGTAGTGATGACATGTGGGGTTTTTTGCTGCTAATATTAAAATCAGTCACAGTGTATTTTTGCAGCAATGCACAAGCACAAGGACAGTGTTTCTTTTTCTGTGGAAAAATTAATTCAACATTGTCAAAGAACTTTCTTGAAATCACAAACTTTCTTTGCTGGTGAGTTTGGCAAAGGAAAACTGAAAGAAACGAGAGCTGCAGGACATCCACTTACATTTCTCATTAACACTGCTGGCTTTGTTTTAATTAGAAGTTGTAACTGACACTCGTGTTCCTGTTCCTGACACTGTATTCTAGGCTTGTGTTATCCTCCTCTCCAGCTGTTGTTTGCCAATCATCTCAAACTTGTCTGTTGTCTCTATTGCTCACAACAGAGCCACTCACTGTTTGCTGGCCCCTGGTGGCAGCAAGAGATAAATGTTTGACTGGTCTCTGTTTATAGCTTAAAGACTTTGTACAATGTGTCCACAAAAGGGATCAAATATTGTATGTGCTGGCTGTTAGGGTATATGACACATAAAAGTAAAGTTTGTAAAGGGTGTTGCATCGTCTACCAACTGAAAGGCTGGGCATTACATACTTGGTTCCCCCAGTCCATACGTAAACCTTTGATTATCATATTTGAAGTGCATTCAAGAGTGAGACCCACACTTGTCTACAGGCAGACACAAATGCAGTGTCTAAGTATAAGCAGAGGCCGTGACAGATCTCAGACTGTGCTTCTGTGCAAACACAGCAGGCTGACTGTTAGCCAGTGCCATGCTGTCCAAGTCTCTCTCAGGGTGGAGAAAACGCAGGCAGATGGTCAAGTATTCAGAAATGACGCATGGCAGTCTCAATTTAAATACCGATGACAGAATTGTGTATATTCGTGTGTGCTCAGTACATGCACATGCAACCACTGAGCCACATATGTGCTGTACAAACAAGTACGACTGCTGGCTGCATTATCTGAGATGCACAAACACACAGTAGAGCGATGTGGAGTCGTGACATACCAGCTAATTAAACAGTAAAGTCTGATATCTCTTCCATATCAGTTATCCTAACACACAAACATGATATCATACCTCAGACTATATGCTGATAGATCAGGGTCTAAGTGTTCACGAAAGCCCGTCAGAGAAAAGTGACTGTAAGCCTCAACTCATAAAAACCTCCATGTTATACTAATACTGATGGAGGATAATACTAATAAACAAATAACTGTTGAATAACGCAGCTCACACATTCATACAATATGTGTCTACAGTTAAAATGCGCCAGGAGGAAACACAAGATAAAAAGAAGTCATTATACTGTATGTTATGCTATCCTTATTTTCCATTGATGGGACCAAACAAAATCTATTTTGGAGGCAGCAGATAATTAAAATTCACAAGCCAGCACAAGCCAGTGTGGGAATTTGCCTCAGTATGTGTACTTAGTAAAAATCAGCAGTCATTTGTGATGGGAGGATGTCCTTTGATTTTTTTCTTCTCTTGGAGATAGAAGACGAGGCAGCGAGCTTTTTCAGCGAGACGAGATTTTCTTAATTGACAGATGCAAAACTATATTCCTCCAACAAAGGAGAAAGGGGAAAAAAGGAGGTGAATTCTGCTAGGATTCAATTATAAATGAGGTCTGACTGTTTTGGAGTAAACGTTTGAGTAAAACCCAACAATATCTTATATTCATAATGCAATCATCAATAGCATGTAAATATAATAAGAATGTGGATGCAGAGGACGCATAAGGCTGACAGGTTTACAGTCATGTCAGATGGGTGTATGGAGGTTTATCTCTTTTAGAATTATATCTGCCGCTATTGTGAGGAACACAATTATTGTCTGTGGGACTTTCTCTGCTATTTCTTCTAAATAATGCAGAAGTAAAACTGAACCATTTGCCCTCCTTCCAAGTCTTATGTAATTGCAAGCCGTGGACAGCAAAAAAAATTCCTCATGGGTCTGAATGAACAAAATGAGATCTCTCTGTAGAATAAAAGTGCTGCAGAGAGGGTCAGAGTTCAACATCAGCCTTTCAGCAGCTAATTGGCTGAGCGTGTGATCTCCCTCAAAAGGTCCCATCATCAGAGCCTTCAGCTTCCTGCTTTTAGCCCTATTCCTCTGACAGCAAAGAGCCAGCAACTGACCCAAATCTACTGTGTGACGAGTCATTACTGAGCCTTAAACAGAACACATCTCCCTGTCTTTATTTATGAACCACCTGATGTCTATGGTCCATTTATGTTAAAAACGCTTTTGTGTCTCAATGTTTATTCTTTCATATTCACACATACAATTTAAAAATACATCAGTGAATTCACAGTAACAAATATCCCAACATGCATGTGACGACCTGCTTCACAGGCTTACTGTACGCCACTAGACACTTCTCATTCTGGCTAATGGAGAGGGATCATCAATGTATTTTGAACCCTGTGAAAATCATGGCAGAGGACGGGACATGATTGAGATGACACAGAGGACTCACACTTGCCATTAGGTCAAGTTAGAAAACCAGCCAGCAGATATTCTGCCATGAGACAAGCAACATCCATCATGCTTTCTGCCAGTGAGTGTACTGTCAATGCACTGTGCCACGTGTGAGCCAGAGCACTTGTCTTTCTGAGTAAAACGTCTCTTCCTGCTCTTCTATGTAATTATTCTGCAAAAGTGAAACCTTTATCTAAACAGGTTTGACCTTCAACCTCTCCTCCACAGTTCTAGAAAGCTTCCAGAAAACACAGTTATACCCACAGTATCAGCTTCATCTTGGTTTATGATGGACTCTTTTCTGTCTTCACAAAAAATCAGGAGCCGACAAGAGCTGCAGAGCTAATCTTCCCAAAGTCAGGTTGCAGGACAAGTTACCGATAAGACAGGCATACAGATAAGGCTGGAGACCCCTGCAGCAGAACCACAAGCCCCGAGGAGGAGATCCCTCAGCTTGATACAAAATAAAAAGAAGAGGCTCTGGGGCACTGGGGCCAAAGCCTCCCAGAAAATTAATTACAGCCAAGCCCCACACTGTGATCTCCTCAGCACCTGATGAAATTCCGCTCACCATTGTGGAGACCACGGCAAGCTGTCGCAGAAGTTTGTCTGTGTCAACAGTCGGGTTTAAATCTCCTGTTGGGAGAACCAAGTTGGCAGGAACTGCAAAATGCAGAACATATTAAAAATAGAAACTGGCATGTTTATGAAGCCTGCCCTCTTGTATAACCTTGGCTCTGACATGCAACATACATAACTTATACTTAAAGGAAAATTTTAAAAAAACAACAACTATGTTTCACTCTAATCTCTACAATACATTGGATACAGTATGTAGCTTTTTGCTGCTCCTGAGTAAACCAGACCTCAGCTCCGACTGCAGCGTTGCCTCACAGCACACTTACTTAACATCCTCAGTTGCAGGAGGAAGTCTTCACCAGACCTCTTCCACAGCACACTAGTACCACAAAAACAACACAAAATCGTATCTGTTGAGCCACTGTGCAAGGAAGCGTTTTGTGCTGCATTCAGCACCGAACCGTAATTCATTCAGTCAACGTATTGTAAGTTTGCTGTGTGAGATGGTCAGTGTTTTTTTTAATTTCTTTACAGAGACTCACTGCTGCACACTCTTTTTGGATTACTTTAATGTTAAGATACATCGAGTGGTCTGTGACCTCAGTCCCATAACATACACACAGTCTGCTCTCATTTGTCCCAGCAGGACAAATCCCTGTTAGCCCTATCTCTCACTTGTAGCTCACTATGACTTGTGGTTTCTCCATATAACTAATTGCACACTTCTGACTCACTGGTCACTATTTAAAACAGATGTTCTGTACAAACATTAATTAATATAACCAGCTGCAAGAGTCAGACAATAAATGACATTAGCAGAATTCATGATCTATACATCAAGAACACAGAAAAATAACAAACAACAACCTGAGCTCCTTTTGCTGGGCTAATATAACTTACTGAAATAAAACACTTACCCAGTAGGCCTTAACAACAGGGTGACCTTCCTTGAATTTTGAAATACGCATCACATCTAATTTTACATACAAAATCACTGAAAACATTTAATCTTTCAGTAGCCTGCTGACTAATGAACTAGTGCAAGGGAAAAATCCTGTGCTTCGACTGCTTCATGAAAATTTGCTGTTGCCTTTCCTTGTAACATTATTCAACAGACTGCTAGCAGCAACCAGGCTATACGGCACAAGGTTTCCATGTAAGTTTGATGTTGATTTTTTATACTGCCAAGCTGAAAATGTTATACAGAGCAGTGAGTGGACAAAGTAAGTAACTTCCTTTTCAGCAATAATTTGCATTAAAGGCCAAAATGACACAATGCACAAATGCAATACCCTAGTGACTCACCGCCAATTACCACCACCTACTGATATAACAAGGGCATAGCATGACAACGGATGAACAATCTGAGCACCGAATCATTGTAAAGAGAAGGATTACTAACTCAGCAGCCGGTTCTGGGTTTGGCGCTCCAAGTAAAAATTGTATCTACACTGATCTGGGATCCAACTGACAAAAATATCGCATCACGACAGAGAACGTCAATATATGAGGTTTATATTAGGTCATTATTTTATAACTGTGAGTGTTCACGCTTGCCTTGTTAAGCCCCCACCACCCCCAAATGTAGCTGCCGCTTTGCCTTTGCAGGAGTCTTGCATGTACTTGCAGCAGCGTTCACGCAGGTCCCACAGGGGCTTATTAAAGGAAATGGTAGCGCTTCTCACAACCTCAGTGCACGCTTGCTGGCTCCCTTCACAACAGCCAGCAGAGAAAAAGGGAGAGAGGTTCACAATTACCAGGCCCAACGTTACCCTGACTTCAGACGTATTTTCACTGCAGTGGCTCTGCAGCAATGAGGAGAAAGGTCACTGGGTTCTTTGAAAGTCTGTTTTCAAAGATTTCAATTGTAAAGTGGACAGTATAATCCACACTCATGGTCATCGTGCTCTTATTGTGTAAAGCTCGATGAAAACAAAACACAAACCTGGCACTTCTTCGCCTTAAAAGTTGACAAGGTCTGTGAGGGAGTAGGGGGAGTGTTGATATTATTTGACAAATGACAGCAGAGACTGACAGAGAAGAATGGACAGGACGAGTGTGACAACATAACAACAGATCCCAAGGCTATAGAGATGCCCAAAGTAATGAATAACTGACAGTAAAGGTAAGGTGTTGGTTCCTTGCAGCAGATGTTGAAGGCACATTGACCCCTGTGAGATGTGGACCATCCATGTTACACACTCTGTAAAACAAGTGATTGAACACTCATTGAAAGGCAGCAGGGGCGATGTGAACCTGAGCTGCAGACATACAGGTTATCAGCTGTGCTACCAACACACAAGACTGAAATAATGTCGATCATTGTCACTGCCAGTTTGAACTACTGTCATATTGGCAGATTATAATATATTTACATCAATGTCACTGTTTGTTTATGACTAATGTTCAGTGAGACACTTTGAGTCTCAAACTGCATTTAGACAATGTGCTACAATACTCACACAGTTAAACAAGACGTGCTGAAAACGTTTATGCCAGAAGATCAGAGATTTATTTTGCACGGCTGTAAAAGAATCTATATTTTCATAAATGATAACGCGTATACAAGCATAGCCTAAGTATGATGCAGTTAACTAACAAGAGGATAAGAGTTTCCATAAACAGAGTTGATGGATAATTAGGATGGACAACCAGGTATCCATTTGTTGAGGCTGCCTCTTTTTTTCTTAATGGAGACCATGAATCCAACAGTAATACTCAGTGCCTATCAGCAACATTTTCTCTTCATACCATTGTTCCTTATCTCCTCTAATAGTCAGGGAGAGACTGGCATCATTGGAAATGCAGATCATGGGCATTTTGACAGAACACACTGAGGTAGCTGTGAGCGTTTGCCTTGTCTAGATAATGTGGATTAAATGGGATATTCAGCTGTGTGCGTTCTGGTTAATTGGACATCAAACTCTGCATGTACGTGAGAGATTACTCTTCTGAGGATATGTCAGAAAAGAGGAGACTATCGTATTTGCTCTCCATCACATACTTTGTACTAAATCTGTATTATTGGACAAGAAAAGCTTCTAATTCAATTTCTCGCTTTACTTTACTCGGGGAGAATTAAAAAGCACTCCTGAGAGATGTTACAGGATTACGCTATAGCATTTTCCTGCTGCTGGGTTTTTACTTGGTGTACAAATGGGTCATGCTGATAGTTCTTACTAGTCAAGGTATTATTGTAAAGATATTATTAGGAATAATGTAATGATGTCACTATGTTTACTCTGTGATGGCGCTCCTTTTACTTAATCCAATGATCTGGGTGTCTCTTACACCAGCTTTCAGCTCTGGTCTGGGTCTTGTTCCTATTGATTATTGAGCTTAAAGCCATCTGGACATGGAGGGAGAGAGAAAGCTTCAAGAAAGAACTCAAGGCTTTAGAGGCTGAGAGAGAGGACACAACTATGAAAAGAAGGCCATGAGTTAAAAAGAGAAAGATATAAGCTTGACCAGATAGGCGTATCTTGAATAGACGGGATAGTTCAAGAGAATAAGTGAGGTCCTCAAGCTGGAAAGAAAGAACATGCAGAGAGAGAACAAGAAAGCTTGTTGTTTGTTGCTATTATTGAAACGAACCGTCAAGTCTGTTTGGACAAACAATACAATATGACCCAAGCTTAAAAAGCACCACTGAGCTGAATCTTGACTTCTGCAACACTCAAAGCAAAAATCCCAACACATATTAAACATAACATGCTGTATAAAGGTGGGGTTTTTGCAGGGCTGTTGTTCTGAGTTGTATTATTTTATTCATGGTTTGCTGTGTGTTGTGTTCACCCCCTGTAGATGTAGTCTTTCTTTGATAGATACACTAGATAAGACCATGGGTACGGTATATTTTCAGGATGCCATGACACGCACACACACACACGCACACACACGCACACACACACACACGCACACACCTGTCTTTGCTGATCCTTTCTACATAAAGTGTCTCAACTTTCCCCATTCTCATTTCCACAGGGCCCAATATCTCTTTGTGGGAATTGTGAGAAATAAGCAGCAGTGTGCTGCCTTTGCTGGCCTGTCGGATTTGAAGTTTATTAAGTATATCAAACCATGGCCGGACCCCTCAGGGAACATTTGCAATCCAAAGCTCTGCTTGCTGTTTCTTCCACCACCAGCATCAAGCTGTCACAAACACTCCATTTAATTTGCAAAGCAGTGCACAGAGGAGGGAAAAAATAAGAAAATAGGAAACAAGTGTCATTTTCCACCATGTATGAGAGCACCATATGCATCTAAAATCAATGATGAAAGTTGTTGGTTTTTGCTCTCGGGAAGAGGTGATGCATTGGGTTGTCAAACAGTGCAAGGTTTAACAGTTTGTTGGGTTTTGTGTATAAAGTGGCCTCAAAAGGAGGAAACCACATTACATTTATGAATAAAACTGTACAATTCAATGCCCGATTATGTCCAGTATCTCTTACTGATACCAAGCCATGAGAAAAAAACATTAGTGGTTCGGTTATTATTTATTCCTGCTACAGCATTGAGCTTAATTGACTGATTGATTTCGAGCCACTAATGGCCAGCCAAGCAAACCTCAGCTTCAAGTGAATCAGTGAACTTTGAGCATCTCCACCACCTCTACCAACAGCATCACCACCATCCTACATACTCAAGAGCTGAGTGCCTCTCAGCTGAAAAAACTGATGGACCGTCTCAGCTCCACACTCCTGCACCAGATATGCAATTTATCAGCTGGAAAACATGCAGGAGGGCTAAAGGTGGAAGAGCCTTCTATCTGGTCTCGCTACACCAGCCCCTGCTCAGTATGCTCCACCTGGGCTCATTTTACCCTCCAGTGGACAGAAGAGTATATATGGGCACGTCAGTAAAAGACCCGAGGCACTCCCACCCAGATTCCCTCCACGTCTGCTCCTCTCCTCGCCTGAGGGGGAGATCAGACTGACAGGGCCAACAGGACAGGGAGTTACGATGCTCCTAGCTTGTGTGTATCTGCATGATTGTGTGACTGTGACTGTTATAACCACACTGCGTTCATGTGCTAATGCAGGATTTGTCCACCACACTGTATGCTACATGCACTTAACAATGTTCAAGAGGCCAGTCCAACATTGTCGCCCCTGAGAGGATGAGTTACAGTGAGATAATGCAACTTTTAAGCAGGAAAATGGATTACTCTCGCTCCAGAATTAAACAATTCATTACCGCCTTTCTTTTTATAACTATAGACTAATTACATTTGCCATGATGGGCATGTCATAAGTCTGTCGTGCTGCTTGCATAGTGCAAATGAATGGTTTTGCTGGGGAAGATTTGAGCCTTTTTTAAATTGGTTCTGGGAACCATAAGGCAAACGTATGATCCCATAGAGCATAAGTTATTCTGTGGCTCCGGGTTATGGATCTGACATCAGTGATGATCATACTGGCTGGCCCCACTACCGAGATATTAGGCATATGAGAGGATAAATGTCTTACAACCTAATTTCTGGCGTCTTTTATCAAATGCTAATTCAACTTTGTCTCGTCCTTTTCCCCCCTCTTTCTGATTCTGCACACATACATGTAGGGCAAAGGAATATAACAGCTTTTTTGAGGCATGTTGTGAATGAAGGAGTCCTTCCTTGCAGCATGTCGCTCTGCCTCTCTCACACATACAAAACGCTTGCCATTTCTGGCAAAGCTTAAAACAGCATCCGGCAGACCACAGCTTCAGTCTGTTCACTAGCTCCTAAAGCGAAGACATGTAAGAATACACAGTGACATGCCTCCTTTTAATCTCTCAATAGCACAAGTGCATTCTGCTTGTTTTATAATGCAAGACCCTTAACCAGATCCTAAAATATACACACACATGTACACACAGATATGCCTTCTGAAAATTGCGCAAAGTCTCATTGGAGATACGCATGAAATGAAGCGAATGAGTGCCTGAAGCCACAGCCATCACTAGATAAAGACAGAACGGGAAAAGTGAACCTGTCAATTGTGCTGGATATTCCATTGGTTTTGTTTTATTTCATAAATGTTGAATGAAAAAGGCATTATGAGGAATCTGGCAGTGTACGTCATCTAAGAGGATGAAAAAACTGTTTTATAGTATTTCAATTAAAGCTTGAATATACCTCTCTTAGATGGGCTACTTTAAAACTATGTTAGGTCAACAAATGTTTTATATACGTATATACACTTCCAATATGATGTGAGACACATGTGACACTTTTGTAAACTCCTATTATGGGGCTGTTCCAATTGATCTACACAGCAAAGATGAGAGGGGCTATTTACATAAAGCAAAATCTGTGTACAGCACTCACGCATGCTCGGTCTGTTCTCTTAGTTAGCAGCCTAAGGAAAGGGTTAGCCTCCTATCAGGTTTGTCCACAGAGATAAATACAAATGCTTTTGAAGCAGAATTGTGCATTGCTTTAAAATGTGAACACTCACAGAGAAAACTGCAACAGAGTGTTGATTACAAAGAGCTATAGTTAAATAGGATAGATGTTGCACAGCTGGGTCAGGCACTTAATTAACCTCCAGTGAGATACATTTCCTTAGTAGCACATTTACTTTTATATTTGCTATTAATATACACATATGTTTTAATTGTGTTGTTACATTGACTGAATAAGTAATAATGACTATTAACATACCACACTATATATGTCCTGTCCAGTGTGACTTTGTAGTGCAGTAGGACCATGGTCTGACCTGTACTGATGGTCCCGGACTTTCTTTCAACAGACACATTATCACCCCATAAGATTTCAACAAAGACTCTCCATCATCGTAAACCATTGGAAACCCTTGACCTCTACTTTGGTAAAACAAAACAAAACAAAAAACCTCAAGGAGACAACTCTTACATAGTTAGGATTGGCAAGCCAAGCCAGCTGCTTGGAGCCAAGACTTGCACCGCCAACACCACCACTTGTATTAATGCGCAACCATCACTCTCCTCTGCATCTAAATGTTTCATTACAGCCAAGCGCAGACACAATTTCGCGGCCTATATGGGGTCGCTCACCAGCAAGCGTGCTCTCTTAAGGGAAAAGCAAAGCATGACAAATTGAAATAAATGAGAGAGGGAGAGAAGAGTGGAGATGTGGTGGAGGAGGAGGACAACAAGGTCTTTTCTCCATATGGCCTCACGGGGAGGATAAATGAAGTATTTTCTAATATCTTTCTGCTTCTGACTTGTGGCAGTCAAAATCTTTCACCTCGTCTTCTCTCATTTATTAATTTGATCTACTTTTATTATTGGTTATTCCTCGATTGATATGCGTCAACACTGGAGGGACAGAACTGAAAATGGTTCATAAATTAAATCTGTGTCCACCCAATATCAACCAAGACCGTTAAGATGTTCTCAGATCCCAATACACAGCTATTCACTGCGTCATACATGCAATAAAGGTCAGCTGATACATTACTGTCAATATACTGTAATAGATTTCTAGGAGTGATTCTACAGGTGATTATATCATGCTGTACATTGCAGATACAGTGTTCATACAACGCTAGTCTGTCAGTAAATAAAAATGATTTGTTGTAATAACAGATAGTTATTATCCACCATAACATATTCTTACCATTTCCCATCGTGCGGGATCTTCAATATGATACGCTTCAGCAGCATTGTCTGTATTTTATTTTATCTGTTTGGGGACTATGACTCTTTGAACAAGGATATGAAAACTAAGCTCAGGTAATCTGACCAATTATAGATATTTTAATGCTACACAAAATAGACACATTGGGTAAAAGATCATAATTATATATATCTCATGAAGCTTCTTCTAAATATGGTTCATATCAGCTGGTGCATAATGGATGAGAGAAACTAAAAGAGGAAGCGTTTTTGCAGGTGCAACTCTGTCAGTATGTGACAGTGGTGTTTGCACAATTGTGCAAGGACGTGAGCTGCACACACACACACACACACATACAAATATGTGTGAATTCCCTCCCAAGCTTACTGAAGCCTCCATGGCCTAACACCCTGTAGCCCTCATATCAATGAGACCACACCAATATTTCACAACGGCAGGTGTGTTGCCGTAGCAACGAGGTCCTTTCATCTCCAGTTTCCTCATTGGGTATGCATATTCCGTTCAGTGCCCTCATCTCCACTTTGCCCACCACAACCCAACCCACCTCCCCCAAGCAAGTCAATCACGTTTGTCTCAACTCTGTCCTCTGATTGGCCTGTTTCTCTCATGCCCCGCTTTCAAGTATTGACCTTCATACACGGCTGACAGCCGAATGACAACGAGGAGAGAATCACCTCTTCTGCTGTCAGTGTGTGACATAGAGACAGAGAGTGAGGGAGAGCACACCTGTTGCATGTGCATAGCACTGACTCTGTGACTATTGTATAAGCACGTTTTTAAGGCAAAGTATGTATGTAAAAGAATTTTTAAACAACTATGAACAGTACACTGATGCAGTACTGTGAACTGGCTGATTGATAACATATGCCGTGCAGTGCACATCTATAAGAGCCTCAGCAGGTTTTATTTTTCTATATTTGTGGGTCTGTTTTTGTTTATTTTCTGCCTGTCTTCAGGGCAGTCGGCACTATCGACTTTCTTTTCACTCCCCTTCCAACCTGTGAGCTCAGTTTGTTTGCTCGGCTAAGCTCCAAAGGTGGGCTGCAGCAATGTGGAAGGAGAACTGTTGAAAAAAATCAGTCCTGATTATCTGGTCAGTTAGTTCCTTTTATCTGCAGACTCGTCTCATTACTCGCAGCAGCTTTGGTGTGTTGACAGTCAAGTGGAAGATCCACTGGCAGAAAACTCTCCAAAAAATCTATATGATCTGAGAGGGACCAGGTGGGCGAGAGAGGCTGCTTATCATTTCAGTCTCTATACCATTCACTGCCATACAGTATATCATAGGGCTTAAAATCATTGGTTTGGGTTTCAGTGCATTCCTCTTAATAGCAAAAAAATGCAACATTTATTGCTTTGTTCTGTCTTACTCTGTCTTGCTCTGCTGCTTCAATTCAATACCTGTATGTAGCTAAGGAAAATATGGATTTTTTTTAAAGGTTTCATGTTCATTCCCAGTTATTAATAAACCACCACTGATGTCAACATTCCCTTATTACTGGATACAGCACCAATTACTGACCAACAGAGCAGCAACAGTGCTTTTAAACACTTCCACGGCCCATCTGTTGCCAGTGTGTATGCAAAGAAAATGGAAAAATAATAGAAAATGTGGAAAAAATCTCCAGCTATTGTATTTCACATATATTAAACATATATACTACACTTAAATTTATAGCATGAGTAAACATGCTTTCATTTTTAATGCTCGTCTAGTTGAGCCTTGTATCTTTTCTACATCTGTCTTCATAAAACCATAATAACATCAAAGTTATCTCTGTCCACGTTCCCCATTACCAAAAGAGAGAGGAGTCTCAAACACCTCCCTCTGCCCACAGTGCCCCTCAAACTGATCTGACTACACATGTATCTGGGTTGGATCACAGAGGGAAAAAATGGATTTGTCGACACACTGACTCTGGCAGTTTTAGACAACAACAGACAAAGATATATCAAAGACAGGAAGAAGTGCTTTGTTCCCTCTGTCTCTGGTTGGAATAATCTGATCAAAAGTGCAAAAAAATAAAAGGAGCCTGTTGTTTCCGTCATGGACATTAAATTTGATTCCCAGCAGGGTTTCCAAAAAACAGTTGAAAAAAAATACAGCTAATTTGCAGCGCTTGAAAGGTACGGCCCTGCATGTGTAATCTCCACAGAAACAAATGTTCTATTTTTAAAATTATTTTTAAAATATTTTTCTTCATGTAAAACTGTAAAATTTGGCACACAAACGCCGCATTGTTTAAGTTACAAGGACATCGTCTAAAACATTTGTTCACAGATTTTAAAAGGCTATTTTGTAACTATGAACTGAACACCTCATTATATTATCCTTTTGACCCAGATATGAACCAATACCTTTTTGACAGGCTGAACATTATTAGGGTGCTTCTAAAAGAGCTTTCAGAGATGGAGCGAAAGAGGGGCGAAACACGACACATTTACTTATACTGGGTGCCATGGTAACCATTTCTTTATAATTTAATGTCTTTTTGTTGTGTAACTGCGAAACAGAAAGATATACTTGATGCTGAAAGGCTGCCTCTTTTATCAATGGATGAATTCTAATAATATGTCGCCTCTTTTTCTTTTCTCTTTATCCAGTACGCTTGCAGCTTCCATGCACTCCACTTTCCCTCGTTCATTCAGTTTTGTAAAAAAGGGTCATAGAGCAGTCTCATGAAAGGGTCATTTATGAGTCTCAGTGGTGAAGTAGGCATACTCCTGGCTAATGTGACTTGCCTCAACAGAGGCATTTGGGGGGAAAACCATGGAAAGGGTTTAATTCCTAAATGAAGCTATGTGAAAACTTTCACTCTTGTTGGTGGGTGGCGCTCACAGAGGTGACTGAATAAAGTATATGTCACCACATGGGTTTGCTAAGAGGCTCTTCAGAGCAGAGAAAAGCTGTGTTACACATGGATTTCTCCTGAAACATTTGCCAGAAAATAAGAAAATACAGGTCAATAAAAAATAATAATTGAAAATAACTTTGATATTGCGTATAACCTGCTTTTACACTGATGATCAGGGAAACTAACACAAACACAAGTTTCAAGTTTCTTTACTGATATCACTAATACAAAGTCATTTACAAGAATACACATACAGCCACAATTGCATATCCAACACCAGCACCTCAGGCAACAATAATCAATTAAAATATCTTGGCGAAGGTTGGCTGCACCATGTAAATGATCTGATACAAATGAGCTTTTCCTAATTAAACGGTCTAATTTGCTGAAGGGGGTGGGAGAGGGCGGCTGGTGCTGCAGCCAGCTGAAATGTGCCGGCATAACAAAACGCCCCAGGTGCAATTGAAGATGATAAATGTGAGTAAAGCTATGTGTTTTTCTAAAGGAGCTGTCGTGGAGAACATGACATGTGCATTTGTGTTTGATAGGGGTGATTTATTTCCTGAAAACTGTACTGTAAAGCTAAAAGAGATGCCTGTATTGCTATGTAAACCAGCAACAGACAGGTCAAACCTTGTGATCGAGGTCTTGTTGCCATCGGCAGAAAATGTGGCCAATTACATCCATTTGATTTCTTCAAACCACTGTCCGTAACTTCTTGTTGAGCATAACGCAATTTCAAAAACTTCATGGTTTATTCTCATTTTTGCCTCTGAGTCCCTAAAACACAATCTTTGTTCTGTTTTCCTTTTTGATACTAAAAATCCCCTGTAACTTATAAATATAATGCACAATATGAAAGTGACACCCACTGTAATGTGTAGGCTCCCATGTACAGCAAAAACAAGTAATTATTTGTCACTAATAAGTTATCATTATATTACTATTATTATATTCCTTATAATATTATTATTGTTATATAGTTCCTTGGCTTTCATCCTACACGTTTAACAAGCACAGAGAATGTGCAGCAATGTCATAACACACCAAAAGTAACTCAAGTAATAGAAAGAAAAGATGAAAATGTTCCATCAGGACAGAGGCAGACCTGATTTTAAAGTCTATCTAATGCAATTAATGTTCTGCCAGTGAGCTTTTAGCAGCAGTATGTTTTAGCATATCAATCAGCACAAGATACACAGCCGCAACAGAGCAAAGGGCATGCACACTATACACAATCATCTAGCAGAGAGAGGTGTGTGTGTGTGTGTGTGTGTGTGTGTGTGTGCGTGTGTGTGTGTGTGTGTGTGTGTGTAAGGTGGTATTTGTACAACTAATGAGGACTAGTCTTAGTATCAGAGCTCAGAGGATGTAGGCTGCCAGGTGATGTGATGGAGAAGATCCTAGAGGGCACTGCTCGACATTTTAATAAGAAATCCCCACTGAGAGTGATGTCTGTGTGTGTGTGTGTGTGTGTGTGTGTGTGTGTGTGTGTGAGGGCCAGGAATAAATTCTGTGTCATGCACTGTAGCTCTAATCCAGTGAGTTCCTGCTCTCAGGTCTTCCTCCTTTCTCTCCTGCATCTGTTTAGCATTCTTCATCCTTAATTTGACACCAGATCTCTTTCTCCTTTAACAACACAGGACAGAACTAAAAAGTGGAATGCATACACCCTGACCAAAACCAGTGGTGGTGGAGTTTCTCCCTTAAAAGTCACATTTGTAAATAGTTTTGATACAAGAAGTGTGTCACACCACCAAATTTATTTTGTGTGCTGTTTTCTCAGTTAGTTAAAGGAGCAGACTAAAAGAATCAAACACGTGACCCACTTCATAGAGGAAAGAAGAAATCCCGTGAGATGTTTGGTGTTATGGTCCAACACTTGCTTATCAAATACCTGGATTATCTCTCTATTCAATCTTTGAAAGTCAGCCTTTTCACTGCTCTTCTCATCCCTTCAATTGCAGCCTACATCACATCAACAACTCGCCTCAGATTCACTGTCTGACAGCTTTTGAAACCCCTGTCACGAGCGCTACACAATGAGGTCAGTCATCAGAAAGGCAGGATGAGGCCCTCAGAGGTGTGCGCACCTTCTTTTACTCTATTCATCCTCCCACATCATTCCTTTCCTGCTTGGTTCACCTCGAAGGTGCACTGAATGATGGGTAATGTGATGTATTTATGACAGATTTGGGTTGACTTCTCCCCATCACCTCCCACTGTCTCCAGTGGCACAGCACGCAGCTTTCCTTGGTCTACATGCTGCAAAAACTGTATACATCTGTCTGCAGACAGTCATATATATATATATATATATATATATACATACACACACCCGCTGAATGCAGACATTCTGCATAATCTCTTTCCCTGTCTCTCATACACATACACCTGACTCTCCCACTTTTCTCTTTTCCTGCTGTCTTCCATGTCTCTTTATATCGTCCACATCACACTTTAAACCACTCCCCAAATCTCCCCCACTATCAATAAGTCATTTGTGTCATTTGGGCAGCTGTAGTAGACTTAGTCTTCCACTATGTAAACATGCCCTGCTAATCCATCAGCAGACAGTTTAAGTCTCACTCCCCGATGTGTATCCTCCTCTTCACTTTATCCAGAGGCATCCACCAGGGACCTCCTGATCAGTCAAGCTGAGAGCAGACCAAACTCTCGGAAGTGTGTGTTTTCACTGTCTGCTATCCTCAGTGGGAGGACGAACACAAAACAGATGCATGTCTGTCAGAGTGAATGGGAACCAAAGTTATTTTACACAAATATTGTACATCAGTGATGTCCATCCAGCAGAGAGGGACACAGTGCTGCAGAGCAGGGATCAGCACATTGAGGACAGAGCACAGTTGCACCAGGAAAACTGAGGTTGAGAGTAACTGATTACATTAACTTACATTAAATTTTTTTGAGTGCTCTGAGGTTCAATTTCATTGTGATGCTACTTTATACTATATCTCTAGTTTATTATATTTCACAGACTCCCACTGTTTATTTTAGTCGACTACATTTATCTAACACCAACAGATAAATGTTACCGTAGAGCAAGCATAAGAAAACCTGCAGTGACATTGATTATATTATTTGTCAGCTGCACTTTAAACAGCTCCAACACTGAATTGATTCTTCAACACTGATGTAACAGTTATATAAATCTGCACATCTGCACAGTCACACTCAGAGAAAACTTTAACTTTGTGCTTTGAAGCTGTGAATTCGCAGCTCACAGCAACCTTACATGCCATTTGTATAATTAGCAGAGATTAGCTCAGAGGAATAACATGGCTTGTTTAATATATTATGTGAACATCACTGCCACCAAACCCTATTTAAAAAGTATAGCAGTTCAATAGAGCATCGGTTGATAGATAGAAAAAAATAAATCACTGAATATTCATGTTTAACAGCCGAATCAGATTTGACTGCCCTTAAGATTATAAAACTCGGGGTTGCATTCTCTCCCGGGACAGATTTTGCCTTTAATGCTTGATTTCTACTTCTTTAAGAGGATGCTAAACACAGAACACTTGCGTTTATTATTTTTTCAGTATTAACCAATACAGTATGTTTTGTGCACACAGAAGCTACTGATAAAATGATCCCTGGTTCCCAATTTTCAGCCCATTTTGTCCCATGACTGCAACATTTTCCCTGTGAGGGTTTCCCAAGGCATTTATTGATTTTCCAATCGTCACAGCCACTGCAACACATAGAGACCATAAGGACATAAAGTTAAAAATGGACGGTCCCATAGAAACTGAGCTAACAAGACGACGAGGATTTATCTTAGTTATACAAATTGTTTCATGGCCATGAACACAACGCAGCAGACTGAGCCTATTATGTCATGGTGAATCAAACATATTACACAGCATTAGTTGCAGTGCAGAAAGGACAGAGAAAAGAAAGAGGGTCCAAGTACGCTGTTAGATTTTTTGCCTGTCTTCTTCCTCTAAAAAGGAGGGCTTGTAAAGAGTGGAGTAGTATACGGTATGCGACACCAGCAGAGAAGCAATTAAAAACACAATTGCTTATTTTTCAAGGGGTTCATCTTCAGGAACTGCCTCCATTCAAAACATGTTTTTGTCTCATGGAAGTAACAATTGCATATCTGATTGCACAGTGGGATCCGATGCGAAAGACAGAAAATGAGAGGAGAGAGACGGTGAGAAACAAAACCAAGGTCTACTCAAATGAAAACATGCGAGCTCTTCAGAGAGATGGCAAGATTGCAAATATGGCAAATAAACTACACCTGACTGTCTTCCGTTCAGTGCACTGTTTCCTACAAATACATATCCTATACTTTGTGAAAAAAAAAACATTTTTACATGAGCTATTTGATATAGCTTTATTGCAATGGAGTGTGTGAGAGAGCATGTGCTAACAGCAACAAGGCGTCTATCGGAGATATGAAATTCAAACGAGAGGGCAGACGGATATGTCTCCTTTTCATTAGCAAACCGCTTCGGAGCTCTCAGACCCTTAGCTTGGAGCTGGTCCAGACTCTCCCTCTGTCTCTAACTCCAAATAACCAAATGCATTATTCAACAGTGCCCCGCACACCCTTCTCTTAAATATTAAACTTTGAAAATTGATTTATCTTTCAAAATTCATTCCAATCACAAAAGTCATTCCTGTGCAAACACTTGATTACTCACACAGATGAATGAGCCTCAGAGGAAGTGTGTGTGTGTGTGTGTGTGTGTGCGTGTGCGTTGTGTGTGTGTGTGTGTGTGTGTGTGTGTGTGTGTGTGTGTGTGTGTGTGTGCGTGTTTGTGTGTGTGTGTGTGCGTTTGTGTGTGTGTGTGTGTTCTTTTTGTTGTTTTTTTATTTCTTTGGGAGTAACAAGTATAGAAATAGGGCTCCTCTGCAGTCTGGGATCAAAACAGGAAGGCTGCACTTGTGGCTTGGGACATGACCTGGCAGATGTTGGAAATGCATATACACTTCCATGACTGAAGAAGAAAAATGCATCAACTTCTAAAAGTAGAGAGAGAGAACTGGACAGGAATAAAAAGTCCAGTCAATCTGATATGGGAGTCTGATCCTCGTTGTTGGCTGAATGGAGGAGAATCCACCAGGCCTGAACCACATAACGTGCTTGTTTCCGTGGAGAGCTTTCTAAAGACAAGTGTAATGAAAATACGATTGTCCTGACCATCAATCTGTCATCACACTGATTTGACTGGCCCCTTTTTTGTTTGCAACTGCCTGAAGTTCATGTAATTTATCATTTACGCGACTGACCTTTTGCTAAATCCCTCCTCTGCAAACCGTGGGTTGGCCAAACACAGCTCATCGACTGTGGTACAGCTAATTAAGGTTTAGATTCTTGGTATTTCAGGAGAGTGTAAAGTTTTGTTGTCAAAAACACTAGAGCTAAATTGTTTATTTAGGATTATCTACTGTGTGGAATGTAGACTGATACTGAGATTAGATCTACAATACATTCAGAACAGTAAAGGTACAATGCAAGAAGACTAAATAATCTCTTATGAGTAATTAAAACACTATGGAATTCCAGTGTGGGTTTTTTTTCAGCACTTTTTATTTGCACTGAATGGCACTTATATACACCTTGTTTTTCAGAAATCCAATAGGGCAAGCTTTTCTATTTCATATGAGAGAACAGGGAAGTAAAAGGAGGCCAAAGATATTACTCTTCTATCAGGAGCTATTGAGTGGACAAACAAGCGCTTGTTAGCCAGCAGGAAGAGTTCGATGAGACTGTACAGCAAAACAGAAAGCCGCAGGTCTCAAAGAGAGCACTGAAATTGTCTAATTCTTATTTTTCTCTCCCAGAGTTGCAATCACTGCCTCTACAGAAAGTTTATTCAAACTTTTGTTTGACATTTTCCATCTATCTGAGTTGTCATATATCCACATAACCATGACATGTTTGCATATTTGCCCTGTCTTCAAATAAATTACACTGATACTACATCAGAGAGCCATAAAGATTTACTACAGACAAGGACACGTTTATTCTGAACAATTACTCTAGATACTGTGTTGATTTCATTATGTTTACAATGAAAACCACTGTCTTGGCAGTGTTTTATAGCTAACATGAAAGAGCATGAAGAGAAAAGAGTTGTGTTATCTGTGGTCACTAGTCCATGGCAGCATTAATCTTTCTTTCTTTCTTTGGACTTGGTGTAAATAATGACTAAAATACCCATGGTCTTCTTTCTTCATTTCCTCTGTCTATCTCTGCGTATCTGATTCCATGCACTGATGATGAGAGTGAGATTAGCTTTTCCTATTGTCTGCCTCCTCACTCTGACAAATGCACTCATCAGTTTAGACCTTGAGGTCAGGCTCTGTAAGCTGCTATTTATTAATGCATTGATTCCAGAGCAGTTGGTATTAAGAACACGCGAAGAAACGGAAAGATTTACACCCACGTCTCTAATGAAATATGTGTCAATGAGCTCATCTGTTTGTGTCTGTAAGGGTAAATACTGTATCCGGTAGCAGGCTTAAGCCAGACTCAAGTCAATAAGATCCCCAGTGTATATCTCTAATAAAGGCACTATAACTTAAACCAGGGCGGTGGATTAGAGTTGTCTTCTGGGAGCTTAACATGGAGATTTGAAAATTATGGTGAACCACAGTTCAAGGAACGCTTGTCAGTTTAAGTTTTTTCCAGAATTGAAGTAGTTTTCCTGTTGTTTGGTTATGTCAGATATATTTTCTTAATTCCTAGCAGGAAACCTGACAATTCTCCACACTGCCCAAGGGTCAATGTTATACAGTATGGAAAGAAAGTAGAGTAACAAACTCTAGTGTGTATGGCTCAGGAGCGTATGTTGTGTATGTTTCCAGGCCAGGACTAATGGCAAACAAATTAAGTGACTTAGATTTCATAGTAGCTAAAGAGACATGATGTACAATGCACTTTTCCGAGAATAATCAGAGACACGACCAGAGACACAACTCTAAATAAATGATAATGTTTCTACACATCTGCTCAATGTGTAAACAGGCAACTCTTTGCCATCTTAGTTTCATGAGGTGATAATTTGCCAGAATCAGAAGAAGCCCAGCTACTGATACTCGTGTTCCTGGCTGTGCCTGACATGGCAGTCACAAATATGTACCAAGATGTTTTTACACCAAGACATTTCAGTGCATCCAGAGATTTGTAAATACACATATCATCATTTTAATATGAAGAAATACTCTCAAGCAGTTGAATGCTAATGCAAGTTCATGGAAACGAACAAGCTTGAGTGCACACTTACTTTATGAAACACTTGCACTTGAAAATGTCAAGTTGAGATTTTTTTCTGATTAAAGTTCTGATATTATTTTAGTCCAATATTTTATACTCAAACTACTCTACCTTTGGACATAGTTTCTCTCATCCGGTTTTCCATTTTACCCCACCATGATTGGAAAAAACAACTTATTTAACACCATTACCAACCATTTGATTGCACTTGATGCATGTAGCAAAGGAAATTAATGAGTCATTATTGCTTTTTGTCACAGTGGGTGACTCATAAGTATAGAGATAAGCACATCTGTCCATGGCCTTCAGCGGAGCCACTGCTCAGTAAAGTGCTGTTGAAACACCCATTCAGTAATCTATCACTTCTTCACAGTCAAAATGAAAACTTCCCCAACTCTGACTCCAATCTCTTACAAACATGGTGTTTAAAGACACCACACAGACACATATCATATTTCTCTCCTCAACTCCCGGAGCACAGATGTTTTTTTTTCTTTGATAAACGCATCCAAGTGACGCATCGTATAGCATTCCTGCATCTTACAAAACATCAAGTGCCTGGTCCTGCTCCATTCTGTCACTGCACATCTTTTGATTAGTTCACACAGCTAGATACCTGAGTGAATAAAGGATTTCTGCTTCCACCACAAATTGCACATCAGGGGTTGAGACAGAGTTTTGTGTGTCACCCAATCACAGCACCCCAGGAATTCAGCTAAGGGAGTCATGTTTGAAGTGCCATTGCCGTGCTTTCATTAGGAACAAAGTGTCACAGACAGGCATGCAATCAGTGGAGGTGGTTATCACAAAACCCATTATTGCATATTTGACCTTAAAGCATTCAACACTCTGCAGGAGTTGTGATGTTTTCCTTATGAAATGTTTTCATTATGTAATCCTCCCAAGAATAGGTTAAGCAACAACCCTCTTCTGAGGATTGAAAACAGGGGGAAAAAAGTTTGAAAAGCTTAAAACGTGATGATAATATTAGGAAATGTAGCCTCTGCACCACCTCTGTGTCCCTGAAGGTAATTATGGTTTTCAATATACACATCACATCATAATTTAAATGATTAATCGGCACATGCGTGATATGTGTTTCCATGATTTACAGTATTGGCTTTGAGATGATAGCAGATCTAGATAGAGGGACAACGCCTAAGATACAGTATCAAGAAAGGAATGTGGGATTTACTCCTCTAATTTCTCCCTGAGGTTGAAGCTGCTGAAATGTTCTCTTCTCCTTATGTATTTTCATGTGACAAGAAAAACGAAATGGGTTTTGCTTAGACAACATAAAGCAAACATCTTAAAGAAAAGGTCTTACACTAACTAGGACTCTGCGGGGACTTTATCACAACTGCACAACCCAGCATACTGCTTGTTAGCTGTAAAATAAAGCTGACATCCAGGTTTTTAATGAAACTGACTTAAGTCAAATGGAAACAACCCTCACAAATCCAAAGAAATCAAATTATTGGTGAAGTCATATGCATTGTAGCTTGCAGCTTTGCCATTTGTGGTCTGGTAAGGCTCCGGAGGTTTTTGCTTGTGTCAAACACCATTTCAAACAGACAACAAACAGCAAGAAATGACTGTATGTTCTCTCCCTGTCTGAAACACTGTGTTGAATTTATCTAAATTCTATGCAGGACGTAGTTGTCGGAAGAAAAAAACATGGCCTCTGTTTGGGAAATGTTGTCAGCTCTCTCTCATAACTGTCATCCAAATTGCTGTCTGAGTGAATCTGAAGCAATAGGCCTACATAAGCCATGAAGCTGCAAAATTCTGCTTCTGTTTAAAACTGGATATGGGATTTAAATTGCTGCCAGGAGGGCCAAGGGTTTTTTTTGGAGAGGTGGTGAGTCAAGTCATTATCTGTACCACTCTATGCTTTACCGATTAGACCAGCTTTCAGCTGTGGGCTTTCTCTACTCTCAGGGGATGTTTTCCAGACTTAGGCCTTGTAGCATAACCAAGCTTGTGAGATGGATGAAATTCAATTCAGAATTTGCAAACATAGTGCACTGGTGGTAAACTGCAAAAATAATTTATTGCATCATCTTAAAAAATATATGTCATATATATCATAACAAAAACAGACAAACTGAGTTGCAGAGAGAAAAAGCAACCACAATCTAACAATCACAGAGATTTAATAAGAAAACAGACTTGAAAGGAAAGTGAACGCTGGACACAAACCCAAACCTAGCAAAACTGATTGTTGCCCAGTATGCAACAAGCAACCGTAGAGTCATAATTTCATAGCATGTGTGTCGACTGAGGCTGTAGAGCTACAGACAAGTCTCGTTTATAGAGACAAAAGCTTCACAGCAATGCCCAACAAGCAGAACCTCGAATCGCAGGGGCATGCTTGCTCATCTATATTTGATCAGTAATCCACATTCACAAATGCTATTGTAGTGAGCAGCTGTTACCTTCCACCATTAACACTGACAAAAATAACAGCATAAACATAAATGAATATGAATGCATTATTATTAGCATTACCTTTGTTGGTAATGTCCCAGTGGAAAGCCCTTTGGCTTCAGATGCACACTGGGCTTCAGCAGATGCATGTGAAGAGCATGTCTTTTCTGTCTGAGTGCTGACAACAGCTTGCCAGTCTTGACAGAACAGCTTTTGTGTGGCTACATTTGGTAGATGTTGCCACACCTTTCCTAAACATTACACAATAAAAGCAAGCAGCACTGCCGGCAAGGAGCTAAAATATTCAGATGGTTGAAAGCTCAGTATTTCATGTTGCTGTATAGTTCTGCAGGAAGTTTATGTTACTGATGTGCCACATCACTAATGGAATTTGACGTCCCCAATTCTAATGAATGAGTTTTCATTAGATCAGAAGATAAGGTGCAATCAGGCAGAAGAGAATTATTGTTCCTTAAATAACTTTGCTACATTATTTGGTGTGTCTGATTATACTGGCAAAATGTTTTTCACAGCATCACCGGTACAATTCTTCCCTGCGCGTAATCATTTGGGTAGGCTTCTTAAATGCCTTGTGATTCATTCACATCATTATAAGTGTGTTATATGTACATGATTTGATTGAAACTTGCATTGCATTTGCATAATTACTGCATTGTTGAGTAGGGCTTATTATTGCAATCCAATCTAAACCACTCAGAGCTTTCTGTATTCAAGGGGACTAATATGAAATCACACAAATGTATTGTGTACAGTGTTCTCGTGTTCTCAATTATGCATAATTAGAGACTGGCCTTTCAGCGACATGGAGGCCTATTTTACCCTAACACTGTTCAGCATAAATGGAGTGTGGTTATTTTATAGAGCTAAATGGGAGAATAATGATGGGGATACAATAAATGATGAGGGAGAAAAGATAAACAGAAAAAATGAAGTACTGCTGTAAGAAACTTTTCCTCATAAGTTTGCTATTGACAGAAATGTTCTTAGATATTTTAGGAACAAACCAGTAGTTTTCGAAATTCTGTATCATTGAATGAATTACCAGGATACGGATAAAAAGTTCCTGTATTGTTACATGTAATCAATAAAAACATTTATAAATAAATAAATAAATAAATAAAACACTCTAGAGGACACTTCCTGCAGCTTCAGTGCAACACCATCCATAGTCTTTACATTGGCACGTACAGCAATTCCACAGTCTGAGCCAACAGGCAGCTTTCCATACAATAAACATTTATCACTCATTACTTTTACAGTCTGGCCAGTTTAAGGCACACCGCATGACAAATACACCAGTGTACAAGATGGGGATAGCTACCACATTCTGTTTTTAGGAGCTTACAATTTAGAGAGTATATTCCAGTATTGCCCACACCTGTTTTTCTGCAATGGCAATGTATGACAAACATTTGTGCTGACTTGCCATTGACTGTGATGGACTAAAGCAATTTTCATTGCCATTTTATTTCCTAACTACCGTGGAATCTTACACAGGGAAAAGCTCAAAAATGCACAAACCCTTAAAGGTATTGTGATACCGCCAGTCTGCATTGGCACCTTCACCAGCCACTAATCTGTTTGCAAATCCTCTGATAGATGACCAGCAGATGCTGCAATGAACTGATAACATGTTTTTGAAGTCCTTATCCTGTTTCCGCACCATTTAAGTAGTATACGGGCTGCTACTCAGGTGAGTCCAAGGCTGCTCAGGGAGCCTGCCAAAATCTTCCGCATCCTGAATGCTGGAGGGGAGCCCAGTGTTGAGTCTTTCATGAGCAGAGAAAAATGGTAGGATGGCCAACGAGTCACACACTTTCAGGTGTTATCATTTACACTGGTAACTTTCAATAGTTTTCACCCGATTGCTCAACGGTGACAGTACCTGAAAAGGGACTGGTGGAGTGAACTGGTCTCAATATTAACTACAGTTTCTCAACAATAAATGCTGGCAGTGTTAAAAAGAGGCTTCTCTCTAAGCTTCCAGACCTTCCCATTGTCCCTCTGCCTTTTTCATAGCTCCTATTGCAAAAAAAATCTAAGATTGGGGCAATGTTCCCCCAAGGTGGAAATTCAGAGGTTTATCTGTAGAGGCAACTCATCAAAAACAACCTTTTAATCATCCTGATCGGCTCCAGTGGAGGATATCACCCCAGCTTACCTTTCATTTAAGACAGGAAATCAGATGACACTGATACAGAGCCTTTTCTCATCACACACAATGTCTGCAGGTCCCTTCTCCTATTAGAAATATATCCTGAGTTGAGCGTCAGATGTAACTCAAATTCTCCAGAGTCATTTTGTTTTGTGGCAAATTCAGTTACATGCAGGTTCAGACTATTGCTTCTTTTTAATTCAAACCAGACCTTCCTGATCCTAATATCTGTATGCTTTGTAATTTGTGGCTGATTCCACTCCCCTTGGTGAATTGTTTGGTTCTGTCTATTTTCCTCTTTCTCTTTATCATCGTCTCTTTTGCTTGTCATGCTCCCTCTCTCATTTGTCTCTTTTTCCACAAAGCAAATGTCATCTTCAGCCTACATAGACGGATTCCTCCATTATTTTGAAAACAATCTGCCATCCAACATCATGTGTGTGCACAAACAGCCTATTCTTCTTCCAGTGTATCTCTATTTTTCTGTTACTGCTCATCTGTGCTCTCTCCTGTTTCCCTCTAATGCTGTTGAATAATGGAGAGACTCAATGCAGTAGTCATGCTGTCACTCAGGCAGTGAGAAGTGAGGGGCCTGTGGTGAATACATATGTGTGTGTGTGTGTGTGTGTGTGCATGTTTATCTGTCTACATGCTCTAGATTAGCCTTGAGGGCACACATACATGCATATAGAATTCATAAACTCACATATAAGCACACAGATCATGCAATCGGATGTAACAACCCTGCCTCTTCATACATTCAGTGTGTGAAAGCGTGTGAATTTAGAAGTTGGAGTTAGCAACAAGGACCTCTCTCAATGATGCATCAAAATCACTGTCTGAGAGACAAAACCTCATTTAATCATAATGTTAAGTATTGCATATGGTAACCATACATAATACATGAGTGGCCCCACATAGCAAGGACAAAAAAACAACACAAATTAGGGTCAAAAAGACGAGTAAAAGGAGTCATGAGGAGCTAGCATGATGATGAAATCCATGGTACTACAGGGCACGCAAGCAATTATTTTGCATCTGATACCCTGCCATCCTCGTGGCAAGGCTTGAGGGCCCCCTGCTGCTGAAAACAGCTGGTAGGTGGACTTGAGACACCCAATCCCTGCCTTTAAATTGACAGACTGGCAGAAATACAACATGCAATAACCAGTGCAGGCTTCTCCACATGGTCCGCCTATTCAGTTGGCCAAATTGCCAGGTTGTTGATGGTCTCTAGACATCACTTTTAACTCAGAGAGCTCAACCAGGCAAACGCAACATCTGGGGTTCCCTATCAGCTTTGTGCATACAAAATAGAGAGGGAGTCAGAAAAGCAAAGAATACAAAATGGTATTGATCCAACAAGGAGCTCATGTAAATGGTTGGTAGGGGAAAACTAAATTCTCTCTGTGTGTTCCCGTCTTCCTTTAGCTGGGCGTCTTTTTTCCCAGTCCAGTGCTCATCACAGCTGGGAAGGGGCTTTAGCTTGCGTTTGGCCCAATTAGCCAAAGCTTAAAGCACAAAGCATGTTTGAGCGGAGTCGTCCAAGCTTGGTTCAGTCTAGTTCAGCATGGCTTGGCTCAAGGTCCTGCTTTCAGATGCTGTGCAATTATAATCAAGGTTGTTCTCTGACACACAAAACACAAAGAAGAATTATTCTCCGCTCAAAGATTTCTGCATCTCACGTTTAAGCATCGACTTTCACTCCCTCTCTTGCCATCTCATCCATGTACAAACACACACACATGCATGCACACACACTCATCGCCACAGTGCACAGTGTGGGCTCAACAATCTGGCATAGATTCACAAAGACTCAAAAACTCCCAAAAGGAAAAGGAGAACAATTCCATTTCATCCCTCTCTTTAATAGCCCCAAATTCTTTGCCCCCACTAAACCTTCCTGACTACCCTTGCACCCCCCTGCCCCCTTGTTTTTTTTTTAATCTGTCTCTTTCTCTGCATCTCTCCTTCTCTCTCTAATCTCCCTCACTTAATTCTGTGAATTCATTAAACCCTATTCTGTATCGCTGGTGTCAAGGATCAATGGCTGCTATCAGAGCAGCTCTCAGCATGCACTGCCATGCATGGCCATTTTTAATGGGGGCCAGTTCCATCTGTCCTGCGTAAAGAAAAGGAAAAGTCGATTTCAGCACAATAGTCTCACAGGGATGTTAATCCTAATGGTCTTCTAGCTGTCGACACATGTGATAAATGTAATTTAATACCAAAAAACATGATCAACTTATATCTATTTTTGGTTCCTTTGGGGCAAAAGCTTGTAATTCCTAGTCTTTGAGACTTTCATTTGCACTTTCATTCTATCTAGCAAATTGCTCCAGGTGTGTGTAATAGTAAAAATGTAGTTTATTAACTGAGTGTATGGAGGCAGAAGAGCTGCAGCACAGCCTGGTCAGGAGGCAGCTCACAGAAATAGTATTGGAGAGATGAGAATACAACACCCACACAGACAACAATTCATAATCATGGTTTCTACAGGGAGCTCATCATGGCTCGGCCAGCAGAGATGGGCAGATTATTGGTCAGTGCAATCGGCTGTTACCACTGAACAGTGAGGTCCAGTTTAAGATAGGCCTCTAATGACACGGCTAATTTTTTGCACACAGACAGACCCAGATAGACACACATACACACACATCCAACAGATAATTGGGCAGGAAACCTTCATGTAAAGACTCTGTGGCAGCTGTATGAAAGCAAACATTAAAAAAAGCCACAATGACAAATCACCAATGTTTGTTCAGTGAAGAGAGAGAGAGACGTGTTGGAGATGCAATGTGATGCATAATGGAAACAGATGCCTTTGCTGAGGCTTTCTGGGCCGGCTGCTGGTCTCCATTTAAAATCAATCCTGTCAATGTATCATAAGTTATTTTGACAGGGAGCAAGAGGCACTTCAGGAAACACCAGTTTAATGATGTCTTTAACCTGCTGGTAATTGACCTCTGAATTGAAAGGAGAAACCGTATTAAAAGCCTGGGGCAGGCGATTACAGTTCTCTGCTAGTTGTGCCTGCTATACATCATTTCTGATCAGACCTGGGTCAGCATAAACCAAAGTGTTTTCCCTCCTCATGTGAAAAAACAGAGCTCTGTGTACAGTAGCAAACGGCTCCACTGCTGGATGGAGCAGTGGAGTCTGTCTTACATTGGATTTATGTGCTGTGTATTCTGCTGCATTGTCTTTTCACACTGTGCTGTACATCAACAGGCCACAGTGTGTGCAAGGTTGCATTGTTTCTAACTTAAATATAAAGGAAAAAAATAAAAGAACCTTTATGTTATGTGAATTTTGAGGCAACTGAATCTTTGGTATTTGTATTGAAATTCACACCAAGTCTGGTGCAGACACATTTTCTGCTTGAAGAAGCAAAGTAAACTGTGAACTTTTAAAGTGAAACTTTCTGTATTTGTCATTTTAACTCTTTTAGGCTAATTAAAGAGACAGATACACACATGCACAAACATATAGTCCATGTGCACACTAAAACGTACAACCAGCATCAGATGGCAGAAGACAGTGACTTAAATACATACCATCTGGCTTCATTCAGAATCAAAATGACATCTGATTTATGCCTCAGCTTAGGGAGTGAGGCATTAGTCTGGTGTCAATTAACTATCAATTTCCTAAGTTGTTCAAATTTTCACCACAAATGTAATCACATCTATTCACAATTATCTTGTGAATAACCACTAGAGCCACACATACAGTGCTGCATGTCATGTTGCTAGTTATATCAACATCCTGCAGCCCTGCATAGCCAGTGCCATACTGACATCAGCTGCTTATGTACATTGGCCATTGCCAACAGCAGCTTACATCAGCATCAGTGGCAGCTAATGTCCACAGATTACAGAACCTGCTCCAGTTTAATTAAGTCTGGAACAACCCATCTAGCCATTCTGGACCACCAGTCTCTCTCTCTCTGGTGTATCCAGCTGTCTTAAAACCCCCATACCTCCTATATCCTGCCAGCCTGCTAGATGGAAGTTGAACCAGGCTGGCAGATGTAAGCATGTCATTATGTTTTTTAATGCAGTGCAGGAGGAAATCAATCTGGGACAGCCAGTGAATGGAGATGCCTGTGTGCAGAGGTCTTTGGCACCCAGGCTATAACAACGTGTGACAGAGCAAAGGGTGCATGTTTGACTGTAATTACAGTCGTGCTTTGAGTCAGAGGGTGGAGATGGGAGGGGTGTGGGGTTTGATTGAGGATGGGGTGGAATGAGGGATGATGGGTAAGGTGGAGTGCAAGCATGCTTCCATATGTTGCTGGGAATCTCCAAAAGGATTTTTCACCTTGGCCAACTTTCCCTGATGTCTTAGGACGTTATCCAAGTTTTAGATGGAGGGATGAAGACGGAGGCACAGACACAGAGGACTAGATGGAGAGTCATCACAGCTGTTCAACTCTGCCTGCCAGACAACAAATTCATCTGTTATGACCACTGACAAAACTGTGACACGTCAATCAGCCACCCAAAGACACACTGCTAGGTGGTGATGCTGTAACTTTGTAAAACAACCCCCCATTACTAAAAAGCTGAGCACATATTTTGACAGCACACCACTGAATTGTGTTCAAGACATTGTTAGTAACAAACTAATGACATTCAGATATACTGAGAGCAGGGACTTAAGCATTCTGACATTCCCAAACACACTTGACATTTCCTTCAGTGCACCAGGTGACAAACTGTTTCATGTAATGAGTCATTGCCATTTCAAACACATTCAAGACAGATACTGATTTTTTAAAAAAGCTATTTGACCAGAGATGGTGTTAAAGCTATCAGCAGAAACAAAACCGATACAAACCGCTGAAGAATAACATTTTGAAGCTCATGGAGAAAGAGCCATTCTCACAGTTTTGAGCAATGCTAAAGGAAAATGTACCATAACCTTGTTGGGATTGACACCAACTTGTCTTACATCACGGCTTAACCTCAACACATGGCTTGGGCCATATGTTTCTAGTTACACTTATTTTGTTGAGTTCAGTATTATTTGTTGTCACTGAAGAAGAAGACAACAAATAATGAGTATGTGGGCAGGTTTAATTACCAGGGGGAGTTAAATCAATCTCCATCCAAGTCTGACTGGATCTCTGTGGGACATGGATTAACAAACATGGTGCAGCATACTTAGAATAAAGATATGAAGCTGCATTGGACTATTTGCATCTACAATACCTACACACCCCCTTTTATGAATATCACTCCACTGGCTACACAATTCAAATTTAAATTATATATGATTAGTGGATTTGGAATCGGTGAAGGAATCATGTCAAAACTCAATACAATAACATTTAGCATTTAGCTATGTTTTGGTCTCTTCTGCTTTCTCTTGAGAGAACTTTTTGAGTTAGCTTTGTTGATGTGTTGTTTGTTGACTCTTTGTGAATCATCATTTAAAATCACCTGCGTAGCTTGAGGTGACCTCGCTTGGACAATATCATCCAAACCTCTCCAAGATGATAAACATACAGCCAGAGGATAAAGCAGCCAAACACAAATGTTCACTATTGTTTCTCCTTCCTTGGATAATGATGTTTATTATGTTTTAACCAATCATTGATGAATATCCTCTGTACTCAAGAGGGGTACAAAGATAAAAAGAAGTGGGTGCTGTGGTGAAAAAAAAACAACATAAATAGACAAAGCTTTTCTGAAAAAGCCTGAGAATAACAAGAAAAGTTATCCTGCCAACGGCTGTCCAATCTGTTATTAATTCCTAATGCCCAGTGACAGGCTTTCTAGCCAATACTAACCCGATTGGCTCGATATTGTACAAACACAGTCGTCCTGTCAGCTATGCTGAGAGCAACAGAAGGGACAACACAGGACAGGTGGTGGCTACATGTGATTCATTGTTCCTGTAAGAAAGCACAAGTCCCACTGGTCGCCAGTCTCTCCTCCCTCTCCCTATCCCTCTCTCTCTCTCTCTCACTCCTTCACTCTCTCATCTGTCTCTCCTCCGTCTCCTTCTCATATTAGGTGTGAAGAATAATTAGCGGGTACTGAAGAGCCATGGGTGGACGGGATACTCACGGGAGCCTGGTCACTTTCTCCACCACCAAATGTCCCTGGCAACACAGCTGACAGTGGGCCGCACTGCATCAGTAATGAGAATGTTGGGCTCACGTATGTGTGTATAACATTCACTGATGTGTGTGTGTGTGTGTGTGTGTGTGGACACCACATGGAACAGGTTTAAGGCCCAGCTCAGATTTGTTCCTTGCTTTCCTTTACAATGACACAAAGCCCCATTGGAAACGCACTAGATGACTGATAATCATATACAGGTCTGACACAAAAGGGCCTCTCAGATTCCACAGCTGTGTCCTCAAAGGGGAAACAGACTCAAGAGGAGTCACTTATTGCTGTGAAAAAGACAGACACTTCATAATAGTGGCAATTAGTTTGCTCATCTCCTTTTAGCTTCTTTCAGCTATCTGCCATTGAAAACAATTATTTTTTGATGTGGCTGTCACAACAACTTGATGCCAAACTCATCAGCAGGACATGACATGATGAAATGTCAATGCTTCAGTTTTGAGAGAAACGTCTGATTTCAGCCCTCTGAGCTAGACAAAGTGTAAAGTGAAGATTAATACTCAAGTCCAAACGTCCATGATGTATTCCTCAATGCAACAGTTATGAATAGCTTTTAATAAAGTGAGCTGCCTTTTTAAAATACAGTGAATGCCATCATATAGATCCCCAGCAAGATAAATAAACACTGCCTTATTGCAGGGACATGGCAAGATTGTGCAATCAGGTGTGCTATACTAGGGAAATCTTTGTCAAGAAAAAGAAAGTGAGGGCATGATATTTTGAGGGTATTGTATCAGTATCAAACTGCACAATATTTACATTTCTCAAGATGGCCACTAAGTCAGATTATTGTTATTGGTTAAATTCTTGCCTTGAATAAACTGTGCTGAACTCTGACTAACCACAGTGTAAAGATCTTTCCCAAAATCAAGAATGTTACTGTCAAATGGCTGGTGACAAGATATGACAGTGCCACTGTAAACCAGCTAGTGGAAATCAACTAATGAGATCACTTAGATCCCAATTAATCATCCAATAACCACGAATGTCAGTATTTTTGCACTAATCCATTGCACAGATGTTGTCAATGGATGATTCATGAATGTGGTTTACATCCTCTAGGGATGATGAATATTAGCTGTTGACATATTTTACTTAATAGCCTGTCAACCTCATGGTATTACCAGATGAATATCCATGGGGTTCATTAGGTTTAGTTTGCAAGCTAGCAAGCTAGCTTGTTGCACGACCAGTCTGTCAATGTCATCTGAGCATCATCGATTTCTGTGCAAAACTTCATGCGATTCTGTTTGTCAGTTGATGAGCCTGGACAAACATGGTAGACACACTGACAGGCTAGTTGTTATGTTGCTGTTTAGAGCAGAACAAATATTTTAACGAACTGACTTTCAGCCTAGAGTCACTCTAGCCAATCAGGCTCCTATTGTGAAGAAAATAAAGAGAAACATAAGCAAACCAGGCACGAAATATGAGGGCAACAATTGTCACGTGGCCTGTTCTCCAGATGGCAGGAGGAAGCTGAGGAGACGAAGCTTTGCAGTTGCATCCATACAGATGAGTGGAAAGCTGTGAGTCTGTATAATTCTGGTGGGGGGTGTTCCTGACACCCTGGCATGTCCCATAATCGGCTTTCCTCTGTGACAGCATGGAGCCCAGAGGAGAGTCCTGTCTCTCTTTCTCTCTCAAATACACAAATGTGAGGATACAAATGCATGTGCACATGCACACCTGGCTGTAAACACAGGGGGCCCAGCACTGCCAGCTGTAAAGCAGGATACACACTAAGATGAGAGGAGCACACACAAACACACACGTGCATGCAGAATTAAACATGAGTGACAGTATGTAGTTCCCATGAAAAGTGTAATTTTTACAGCAGGCGGGATATTTCACATGCCAAACACACACATCCAGATACATCAAGCCGTGAGGAGACAATCATCTCACGCGCGCACAAACACACACACGCTTGAAAACTGAAGGACTAAAAAACAAAAGCATATATTCTCAGTCTCACACTGTGAGGCTTCATTACACCACCTGCACAGAGACGCCAGTACCTCCACTCAAGAGTTATTAAGGAGACACACATACGCACATTCACATTCACCTCACATGCCGTTGTACACAAAGTAATCTGGGCTTCACATAGAGGTGCAGACTGTTGCAGCAGACAGTGGAGCCTGCCATGCAAACAGCCATGGGGAGGGTCACTGGGCAGAGATCTGGAGCCCTGGAGGGAAAAGCTATTGAGCAGAACAGCACGGAGCAAAAGCTCTAAGATGTCACCACAGCACCTGACCTTTTCCACCACCTTACATAACCTGACACTCTGATACCTGGATTAGATCTGCAATGTGAATATTATTATTTAAGTGGGTTAAAACATATTCAAATCATTGACGGTACAGAGGATATAGACACTAAAAGGATGTCACAGCAAAAATTATTTTCTGTTTTGTTTTTTCAAGTTTAAGGATTTACATGTCTGAGTTACCTGTTCCAGAAATAAGTTCCTTTTCATTTCCTGTGGCAACCTGTGCAAGTCACCAGTCACTGTGTCCGACAGCCAAATGAATAACTGAGGAGCGTTATCTGTCCCTACTCAACCAGGGGTACTGCAGGACAGAAACAAATGTGAAGGCCAGCCTCCATCAATAAAGGCCAAAAACAAGGATTTGTAGAAGAGGTGGAGGTGAAACTGCTGTGACCTCTTAACAGTCAAAGTAGATAGTGCATGAGACAACGATCCTCCAAGAAACGTGAGGAATGACACATCCTGTTACACAAAACTACACTCACAGTATTTCTTACTTTTGCCAAGGATATTATGACCCATGTAGGATTCCATCTTAAGCAGCAAACTAACATCTCAGATGACACGGCTTAAAATGATGATCATATTGCACATAAACCAAAAAACAACCAGACTCACAAAACACAAATTTATACCTTAACAGTTATACAAGACAATTTCATATGCAAATTGAAATTTATGTTTGCATAATTAGACGTAGAATTTACAAACTTAAAATGCACTCGACTGAATGTGCGAAACCTGCTAAACTGAGCACAACTTACTATCAATCAAATTTTCAATTAGCTAAAACAACCTCTAAATCCAAGACAGCGGAGTGAACAATTTTAACGGTAGCTGCCCATGTAAACTATCTGCCCTTTGCAACCAAATCACAGCCTTAACAAATAATCTCGGGAGACAGATTCAAAGCACTTGTTTTTCATTAGAGAAGCTCCCGACAGCAAAAAAAAAAAAAGTTCAATAGTCATGGCAGGTGTATGTGTGTGCGCTGGTTGAGCTCATCCATCCTGAATGAGTTTGTTCTGTCAGGTCTGTATTCTTAATGAACCGTAGAGGGACCATATTGCAGGCACTCACTTGCACTCCAGTCACCACTTTGCGACGTCCTCTGGCTGCAACCAACAATGACTCAAAGTGGAACCAAACACACACTGTATCATGCCTGCTCTACATGACGTGTGTGTGTGTGTGTAATCAGAGGATACAAATATACACCCTCGCTTATACTCAACAGGTAATTGCCCGCCTGGTGGTGACACAGGCATCCCTCAATCCTTGAGGTGATCAATCTTAAAGAAGCAGGTAAACAAAGCTGTGCTTCTATGGTTTGAGCAGCAATTATGTCCTAGTTAAAAAGCATATCTCCTTTAAATGGACATATGAGAGGAAAAGAAAATACTGCTTAAGTGGGCATAGACTCGTATTGACAACCTTTTCTTTTGCTCTGTGGTGGTGTAGCCATCAACAGCCAACTAAGGTGTCATACATACATCCTGACTGATGACTGATGATGTCAGAGCAGAAATGGCTTGTTAAAAATATGATGAAGAGCTGCAACATAGCTGTATTAATTAGGCACCCATCAATAGCAAGTTTACACTGAGGACTGAATCGATGACGTGCTCTTTTGTGTTTTATGCACACACCATTTATCTACAAAGACTTGCGTGAGTGAGGCCATTGCGATCTATGAGCGCTCTGCATGGACGGGGAGGAGCACACAGAGTAAAGCCATGACTTTGGTAAACACACCTCTGAGAGCTCATTAGAGAAGCTCTCTCCTCTCCTCGCTGCTCCGCTCCAGTGATGGGTCCTTCAGCTCCAACCATATCTGGCATTCAGCAACAAGCTAATTAGTGGCTAGCACTCATTACAGTCAGGCTAGCGAGCGCAGCCCCTCTCCAACGAATCATCTGTAGCCTGTCAGAAACACAGCATGTGTGTTGCAGCTCCAAACGGGCTCAGATTGGAAGAGGCTAAGCAAAATGCTTTGCTAAACAGACAGTGTTAGTCACCATTTAATTCATCCTAATCAAAATGGCATCCCATTTTGTAGTAATTGATAGTTTTGCATAAGTTATTAAAGCCGTCTAACACTGTTAAAGGGTCAGGAGCATTTTATTAATTGTTAATGACAACATCATGACTTGAAAAATACTCTGAATTAAGGGTTGATCAACTGCTGCATCAACTCTGAATAACAAAAATATACGCACCAGTTTAACCATGGAGACATACAACAGCTTGACTACAGACTGAGAGAAGTTTCACTCTGCCTCTAAAATGGCAGTGTGGGTTAGTTGTTCAAACAGAAAGGGACACTGTTGGTTAGGAACAGCAGAGACAATGAGCTATAGCAGTAAAGCTGCAGACTGTAAGAGATGATAAAAGCAACAGTAAACTCAGGGGAACTGCAGAGTCAAGTGATTATTCTCTCTGGGATTTTGTCACTGTGAACAAACAACCGGCCAGTGTTAATACAAACATTTTCAAACTAATCATCCGAACTTATGCATGATGTCTTTGAAAAACACATTCTTGAGGATTATTAAGAACAGATCACATTTTCTCTATTTCATAGACAGTCTCATTTTCATATTTCAAGAGTGATAAAACGATCAAGTTTATTTGCCCCCAATCTGGGCCATTTATTACTGAGTACCTGCCAAGTCCACATCAAGGACATTTAAAATCAATCAACTGTATATGTTTCCTGTCAGTTTAGTACAGAACTATATTGGATGACCTAAAAGATGAATATACAGCAAGGGGTGAAAGAAAGTTTCATTATGAGGAGCTGCATTTGAATAAAAGATTAAACACAGTATGAATTGACACAACAAAGCACTTGCAGGAAGTTGCAGACAGCTCAGGCATTTCCTGGTGACACCGACATAACATGTGGCGCCAATATGGCTGCCGGTGCAAGATGATTTTACTGGATCCAGATGGTCATATTATTATGATCAAATCTTTTTCATTATTTTTTAACTAAACTGCCCTTTTCATCTGCTGTAATTTTACCTGTCATTAATAATGTAGTCTGGATAACATTAAACGAGACTAGGTAGATAAATACATTCATGACTAAAAAATTCAATTAACTCCAAGGACAATAAAGTTCCAGCTAAACAAAGGGCAGTAACTCACTGAATATAAGAAAAATCATATTTAAACAAACAGAGTCTCCAAATGAAGCAACTGCTCCACAGATCTCGCTACTGATACACCTTATTAGCCTGCAGTATTAGACGCTGAAGTGCAGCAGCACACACAAGGCTAGCTCCATATGTTAAATAAAAGGAACCATGCATTCTTAATAAAAAAGGCTATTCATCACAGAGGCTCGTTCGCCATAATGATGCGCATAGATAAGGAGATAATATGGTAAATGAGAAGGAGAGTTAAAATAATACTGTAGCCAGCACGGTTCATGCACTGTTGCACTGCTGATGAATGATACCGGTTCCTCTCCTCCTCCTTTGTTCATTCCGCATTCTCTTTTGCCCACTGCAGCCCAACCAGACTGAAAAAAGGAAAATGCAGTGGTACAGAAAACGATCTGCATTTGATGTCACAAATGCAGCTTTTCAGGAGCACAGTCATTAAAACAAGACAGAGGTAAATGTGCCAAAGTCAATGATGAACGCAGATAAATGCGCAGACCTTAAGACAGATGTAGACAAACGCACACAAGCCTCTCACAGCTCACCTGTTGAAGCTGGCAGATGGTTCTGCCCTGGAGAACTGGTAATAACAGAACAATGGCCAATTAAGGAATGACGGAGAAGCCGAGGGGGCCAAGACAGTTCACGGATAGATTCAGTCAATTAGTCAAACACTCCATTAGGAGACTGTCCAGAGACACCATGTTGATTGCCTTCCATTATCCATACCAATCCACAGTTTGTGATTGCTATTTGGTGATTACAGCATGTGTAGATGTCCTTATGTACTGAGAGGCATTTCAAACACTAATAATAATACGACTAATAATGCGACTTCTGGCCCATCAATGATCCATTTCATGAGATTTGATTGTGCATGTTGACCTCAGAAAGACAGATTATTCATTACTGATTACAAAAGCAGAAAGTACAAAAGAGAAGACACTGTCAAAAATTCATGGGAACGTGTAACCTTGTGACTTCAGGTTTATTCTCATCCTCATCCTCACACCTGTGTGTAAGCAGATTCACAGAGAGAAATTGCGCTAAATCTTAATGAAAAGATCACTCCTCTGCTACAGTCACACAAAGAAGAAATGCCTAACTTAAACATGTTGATGCATTAAACATGCACACACATGCATGCTGAACCGCATTTCCTCTAAGAAGGGCACACACCAGTTCATACATATGTCACACATTTCACATGTTGAGATCAAAGATATACTCTCTTCAGATGTGCCCTTCCCTTCCTCATGACCTTAAGCTGTCAGTGTTATCTTCTTCACACATACACAAACTCACACAGAGCAGCGCAAACTAACAAATCTCATGGAGGCAATTACAGGGCTGAGCCTTTCATGCTGGCTCGCCAGCAAATGTTTTCGTTCTCTCTCAACAGTACTATGTTAGTGTGTGTGTGTTTTTTTTTCCAGAGGAGCGTCCAAATTGCTACCTACACAACTCTGTGTTCGTAGTCAAGATGACTTACTAAAAAACAACAACATTTTGGGTCTGGCAACTGGAGCTAAATGTATGTTTAATGTGTATTACTGTACAACTTTGATATATTCTAATCCTGTGAGTCGTGTCTCCATCTCTTGTTTCTTCTTCACTTGTGTGCATAATGTTGTTTTGTTTTTTTTGCACCTGAAGCGCTATACGACTCCACACTGGTATATTGGCACAAATAAGAAGTAAAGCAACTCGCTGCTTCTTGTCACATAACCTGGTAACAGGAACCATAGCAACCCATCACAGCCAGCCACTTTGCATACAAATGACTGTGACAGAAGTGTGTATGCATGTGTGAGTATGCATGAGAAGAGGTGGTGCCAGTTTGCTGGTGGGTGGCAATACAAATTTAGTTGTGCGTCACTGTGTGCACACGTATGTGAAGGGGAAAGTCGGAAATGTGAAACCAATGAAAAAGGAATATAGAGACCAATTACACTTTTACTTGCCATTTGATTTTCATGTGACTACACAATGAGCAGAGGGCACCACTTGATCTGTGCATCAGATGGAACTTTTGTGCCAGCTTTTTGTGTATGTAAATGCATTGGGTATGGGAAGCCTCGTCTCTGTCTGAAGTAGTTTGTTCATTAACACTTCATCCTCGACATTACAGGCCTGTTCGCTTGTTAATGTGCTTTAATAATTGATATCATCTGTACACGCAGGCATGCAATGTGGAGAACAATTAGCAGAACTAAAAAGTGAACAATGTGACCTCCTAATTTATTTGGAATACACCCTGATTACATGCAATATAACCTTCCTTGTTGTAATCATCATAAAAACGAAATAGAATCAATAGCTGTGAATAAAAACAGCATAAAAATAAAAACAAAATATTTTTACCATCTGATCCATCAAAGCATAAGGTTTAGATTTTGTCCTAAGAGCTTTTGATGTTGCAAGCTGCATGATAAAATTATGCTGTTTGGCAGCTCATGGAGTTAGAAAAGGTTCCAAGTAATCATAGCTAATTGATACCAGAAAGTGACCCAGCATTGTTACAGGCTAAACGATCAATGAATAATTGAGAGACATACGTGACTGTCAAGTGTGCATATTTCAGGATGCCTTTGTGCGTGAATGAATGCATGTGTGCATTTGTTTGTGTGCCCTTGCTCATGTTTGTGTGTGATTTGCATCGGCCTGTGTCTGATTGATTGTGTGTATAACAGAGCAGGGAGGAGGCAGCATTTGTGAAGTGGTGAGGGGGAGGTGTTGTGTGGATCCTCTCTACCTCCTCTGGCCCTGGCAGCCTGCCCAACATCTGCAGGCCTGTGTTGTAGCGCCGCTGTGATACCAGGGTGGCACAGCCCATGATGGATTACAGTCATTGCACAGGTACCCATGCAAAACTAATGTGTATATAAGCAGGTGTTAACAGCTACAGTGGTGTGTGTGTTTACATGGGGAGTGTTTGGAGAGAAATCAGTGTACGTGAACAAGTTGAAGGTGTGCTATGGATGTAAATAAATACATAGGTACAGATTCATTCTTTAAATATGGACAAATACACTAAACAGAAGGAAACACTGTAAGATTCTGGGAATTCACTTTCATTCCGTTTCAGTTTACATCTTTATGAGCTACAGTATGTTACTTATTAAATTGAACATACTGACTCATTACAGGCAGCAAAAAAGCTAAGACAATGGAGCTTAAGATGTCATTTAACAAAAGGTACGCATGCTACAGAGTTGCATTACCAGACATATAGGATACAGTGTCAAATAATGCCAAAAGATTTCATATTTTTTATAACTTACAGTACCATTTTACAGTCAACATTACCAACTTCCCAAGAGGTCCAATGCCATTTTCACATCAACCAAGGCAGTCTAACTCTTGTACTAATTTAGCTAAATGTACAGTTATTTATAAATAAGTTGACAGGTCATGCTGAAACATACTGGATGAAAAAAGATGTAGGGAAAAAGAAAGAGGAAAATTATTTCAAAACTGCCCAAAAGAGGGAGCACTCTTCCACCAACAATTAATCTGGATTCAACTTGAGTCCGAACATAGAGTCTTCTAAAACTGGGGCACCATCATCATAAAATTATGCAGATGCTAGCAAGTTTCAAGCTGAAGCCAGTCAATAACCTTTCATCTGACATCTTCTAAGGTTCTCAGGCGTTCTAAATTTTGTCATGCTTCAAATATCTTGAGGTGGGATGTTTCAGTGGAAAAAAAAAGACCTGCAATTCTTTGTGGATATCTGACAGTCTATCAAGACAACTTTTTCTCCCCAACGAACACACGACACATTGTAAATCGCTGTGAAGTTTGTCGCCAGTGGGTTAAAAAGGATTTGCCAAGCCCTTATCTTTGAACATAACACTGATTAAGACTGAGATTTCAGATGGTTTGGATAAACAACCGGAGGTACTGCAGAATCAGAGACATGTAAACAAGCGTTTGAACAAAAAGTGCAAAACATCATGTCTCTAATTCTCTGAGTTGAGAAATCAACTGGGCCTTTAAAAAAACAACCACAAAGTAAAACTAGGAAAGAGGAATCCGAAGTATTATGATGAATATTTGAAATGCTTCTCTTTCTTAACAGAGTCTGTATGAAAGAGTTTTGAGACAAGTAGTTTTTAGGGTCCTGTTTTAATGAGGTGATTGCAAAGCAGTGTTGATCAGACACATGAATTGTCAGTGCTCATCTCATGTAAAATATCTGCATGTAGCTCAGCCCATCAAAAGCTACAAGGTAGATTTACTTTTGCTGCTAATTGTTCTCCTGTGTTATTTGGTTTAGTCAAAGATGTTTGTGCATTTGGAGGTGATGGTATTGCATCTCGTCGATCTGATTTATGTTCTTGCATATGCTTTGTTTCCATATCTACAGAAAGAGTTAATGTCGACTGCATTTCATCCAGTTGGAAAAAACCCGTTCCCTTCTCTTGGATGCAGATGCAGATGTACATGTAAATTAGCATAATGACCCAGGCCCAGAGTCACCTGCTCCCCCAGGCTGTTAGTCCCCCTGCCTCTGGCAGCCTTGACAGGGTCCCAGGTCCAATACCAATTTTAGGACATATTCACTAGTATGGATCTTTTCTCTCCGCCTGTTCCTCTCCAAACCCCATTTA
The DNA here is from genome assembly GCA_016785345.1 of Trinectes maculatus. Classification (NCBI taxonomy): domain Eukaryota; kingdom Metazoa; phylum Chordata; class Actinopteri; order Pleuronectiformes; family Achiridae; genus Trinectes; species Trinectes maculatus. The sequence continues at coordinate 169,682 of JAFBJQ010000276.1, forward strand.
CTAATTTTCATCTTGCTTTTGTGTTTGGCTTTTTATGCAGAGCTTATCCTACCTCCCTACTTTCCTCCATCACTGTTCTAACACTGTTTCTCTCCTCTGTCTCACATCACTATTCCTTTTCTCTTGCATCTTACCTCCTCCCCTTCCCTCTCTCCCACTCTTTCTCGCTCTCTCTCTCGCATCTGTTTGGTGTATTCCCAGGGGCCGTGAGGGGCCAGAAGGGTCCATGAATAAGTCATTTACACTGGCCCCCAGACTCTGTGATCATCAGCAACCTGTTCAAAAACACGGTTCCCCGGCACCTCTCTTGCTCCCTCTGCACCCCCCCATAAGCAATGTAAATATAAATAAATAAAGCATCAGGGACACTCTCTCTCTCTCTCTCTCTCTCTCACACACACACACACACACACACACGCACACTCGCCATTTGTGTGTGTGCGCGTCTCTGTCAAATTCCATGTGTGTGTCTGTCTGTGGGTCTTAACACCTCATGTTTTAGTATGTTCTTTGGCAGTGTTAGCTGAGATGGACATAAGAGTTTAAAACTATGACTGATTTTCCAAGTGGTTAAACAAGATGGAGTCTGCTTTTTCTAATAAATTCAACAATTGCTCTGCCAACAAGAAGAGAACATGAAGAGATCAAAATAACCATTAAACTGTTTTTAATAAAATAATTTTTATTTTGCAAGAAAAATTTAAAGCAATTGTGTTTGGGTTTCTTAGAATTTGAAACAACTGGTTTATGCATGATTCCTTCTTGACTTCTTACTACCTAGATTCACGTATTGTTAATTAGGCAGCAATGGATTTTAGGTGTTGTATTATGTTAACACAAAATCCCACTAGAGCTGTAACACTGTAATTAACTAAGTTTTTAATTAAAAATAGTTTCAACCATTGAATTTATTTCAGTGCAAAGACATATTGTAAAAGACAAAAGACAAATGGTTGAGCCCTCTGTAGTTCTGTATATATTAGCAAATAAAGTAATTCATTTGCACTCCATGTCTATATGGAGGTTGTAGCAAGTCTTACACATGGTGGCAGGAGGTTTAGGCAGACAAATCTCTAAAAACTGCTCCAGTAAAAGGCTATGATGTTGCATACATATCATCCACTCCAAGTTTAAACCTTTATTTGTTTATTTGTATGTCGGGTTTATGTATGTCTGACAACTTCTAATTTAAGGCACTTTAATTACTAGATTTCCTTAAACAACAGCAACAATATTGCTAAATATTACAGAACAATAGCTAAACATTTTTTGGGCCAAAATTATTCAAACAAATCTCAATGATATCCATATAAGGCTGATGAATGAGGAGGTGAATAAAGGTCAGCACAAAACATGCATGACAATAAAGCCTTGTAAATTTATATTTATAGGTCTAAACTCAAACCTAAATGCCACTTTGTCATGATTTTCTTCTTGCTGAGTGGCTGAGGAAGAATCAGGTTGTGCAGTGATGTGAATTTCTCAGCCCTGCTGTTGATCACACAATAAAAAATTGATTTCTCCTCTATTTGCTGAGTATATGCATTGCATTTTTAGGAGGGAGGAAGGCAAGTAGGATGGCAATACCAGCTGGAATCTCAATGCGGTGAGGTGCATGACATTTACTATTGATTTGTCCTGCCAGATCCATTCATTATTTTTAACAATAATGCCGCTCCATTGTGAAATAATAAATGTGAAAAACCTTGTCTATTATTTAACTTAGATTGCTCCCATCTGAAGGAATGACACACATTTCATGCTAGTCTGCAGGTTACAGGAGGAAGCATGGGTCAAGTACCTGACTGAAGGACACCTCAGACATACATATGTGTGTGGATGGGATAATGAACCTGGCTTCACTGGGTAAGGGACAACTACACAAACTACCAGAAGCTATCCTGCTGTTTCCTAGCAGGGTGCACCCAGCAGATAAACCTGCTAATCATAAGTCGCCTTTCCCTCCTTCACCAGATGAGCTCATGTTCAGCCATGCATGGACTTGTGAATATTGTAAAAGTCCCCTTTTCTCTGCACGTTAGCAGCTTAATCAAAGCCCTCTCATTATCAAAGTATGATTTTGATTACATTATTCCATGCATATAACAAGGATTCATAATTGTAATCAACACAAAGTAGCTCAAGTCTCACAAGAAGATCACACTTTTAATTCATAGCCAAAGGTCATGTCAGATTGTGACCACGCTTTTTTTTCATGGTAGAGTATTTGTTGCATGTCAGAAACTGAATTCAAACTAAAATAATTCAAACTTGTCTAAGCGACTCAAAGACGTCCAGGATCAGGCCACATCCAAATGTTCATTACCTTAAATGTTCCCATTACTGTTAATGGATTGTTAATACCAGCATCTGTCCCAGCAATGCTCCACACACAAACATTTACAAGGGTTGACGTTACCTTTCTCAGGCTAATGCAGACATAGCTCATAATGTTAGTAGAATACCATTAGTACCAGTCAGTGTATAAAGTTAAATTTTAACTGAGGGAGGGTGTTTGAGGTGTGTGAGTATCAAACAGAATAAATGGGAGGCGTCTCCTCCTGCATGAAGCACTCAGGTACTTATCCTTCGCAGTTATATCTGTTTCTTTTAATCTCAGCCCTAATTAGAACTCATTGAGTCTGCCACATCTATTTGTGTTATATAATGCGCACAAGCAATAGTAAGCTGCAGAGCAACATCGCTTCTGCTGGAATGCGTAAATCTTGACAGCATATATGCCCACTTTCAACAGCCTGCTTTTTTTCCTTTTTTTCACACAAACACCCATGCACAGGAAACGGAGCTTATGCTCGTTTGCAGGTGATGACTTTGACAATTTGAAGTAGAAGTGTACTTTTCCTGTCTCCAGTCATCTCCACTGTGTGTTTCTCTCAACAAATCACAGTAAACTGCATTTACGAATGGCAATCCAAGGATAAAGGAGAACCAATTTTACTTGACATTTCTGGCAGCAGCCTCTACTCTCACTGGCTCCAAAAAGCAGACTGACCCATGTAATTACAAAAACATACACATTTACACTAAAGTCTTTTGCCAGTTTTTGAGGAAGACTGTTGTTTTCATTATTAATATTTTCCAACATGTAATAAAATCTCAAATAGACATCCTTTCTTCAACTCAGAGTAGCAAAATGCTTCTTATCTCGGCACAGCAACATATCAGTGAAAAGAATTAAAAACATGACATATGACTCCACAAGCTTAATTTTCAATTCTGTGGTCCCAAGTGGCAGAGAGAGATAACAGTTTGAATTTCTCAAAAGTTTGAATGTCTTCATTATTCAGAAAAATATTATGCATTGTGGTCTTTTTATGCTCTCAGTACTAAGTTTGCTCTTTTTGTGTGTCTGATAAGCCTGGCTATGTAAAAATCCCCATGCCAGCATTTTCAGCTATTTGTTGAAAGCCACTGCTCAACATACTTTAAAACTGAAATACTGATGTTGGTGAGGGGTTTGCAGTTAATATTGACCTCTCCTTACATCTGTCAATTTACTGTTGTGGCTCGCACTGACTGCTTAATAGAAAATGCTTTGTTATGCAAAAATGAAAAAGATGGGCAGTTCATTCTGGGCTTGCACTCATCAGGTGGCCAACACACTGTTGTTTAAATATGACGTGGGAGTAGTTACCAAAAAAAAGAGCAAATTACACAGTATGATAAGCTGTTTAATCCACTTAGTAAATACAAGTGGTGTTGCTGCACCTAAAATAAAGACTGGACAAAAACACGAATCTGTGGTTTGTCAGGTAATGGGGAAGAGTTTTTGTGTTAGATGAACAAACATGGAGTGTCTTGCCCAGTGCAGCCTTAACGGGCTTTGAGACCAGCAGTTTGGAGGGTTCTTTCAGGAGAAACTCCACATGCCACATGAATGAATCCCATTGCAAAGGGAGTGTATGAGCAGCTGTGTGCCACACAGGACCAACGAGGAGGATAGTGGGAGGACAGCGGCAGGATAGAGGGAGGATACAGGGAGGGGAAGCAAGCCGGGCAGATGAGGTGGAGGAGGAGATGTCTGCCAAGGGGGGCTGGCTTGGCTCGACACTGGTGAGAGCAGAAGGAAGAAATCAAGTCTCTCAGGCATTCCTCTTTTCTCTCTACCCATTTATCAGTCTCTGCCTTTTCCTCTCTCCCCATTTTCACACCACATCTGGACTCACTCTGTCCTTTTTTCCTTTGCTCAACACTGTTGGATTTCTCACATTTCCTCTCTGCCGCCTTCCTGTCCAGGCTCTATATGTCCCCATCTTCTATCCTCTTCTTTCATTTCACTACGTGTCTGTGTTTTTTTTTAACCCTCTTCTCATTTCTCCATCTTTTCACAGGGAAGGAGCTGGGTGTGAGATCAGTGCCAGCGCGGTCTACATTGTGCCACCCTACCAAGTGAGTGGGTGTCAAACACAGACACTGGCACAGCTTGCCAGGGAGATGAAACTACACTAAAGCCAATGGCTGCAGAGAGGGAGGAATACAGTATATGTCTGTTGCCACCCACTCATCCTGAATGCCATCCCTTTGGTTTACTTACGTTTGATGAAAAGGATGGATATTGATTTTCTGTCCAAATTTCTGTCAGAGGGATGATCCTGATCTTCCCCCTTTGTTTCAACTAAGAAAGACATTCCTATTTGAAATACTGAAATTGTTTACGTCATAAAATGGCAAATGCCTTCCACCATAAACAGTTTAAACATTGCATATATGTATAATGTATGTATATACTAACTATAATGTCTGTATACTGAAGATAATGTCTATAATCAGTAATGAGGAGTTCTGTAGGAGTGGAGTGAACTCAGTCATTCTGAGAGGAGGCTACATTTGCATTATGCTTTTATGTGTTTATTCCATAGACTGGTTATCCTCCTCTCTGACATGCTAATTGCTGCTCTGTTTTGTCAAAAACACTTCTGCTTTTTGACTCAAATAAAAGTACAATTTTTAGGAGTAAGCTTTCTTGTCATATAATACGGTTCTACTTTACTAGTATCAATAGTGTCCAGTCTTCACTCTATAAAAGTTTAGGTTTATTTTAAAGCTAACCTTTTTTGACAGCGTTGGGTTTGATACAAAGGAGAACTGCTGACTGTGCAAAACTTGGAGGCACTACCACAAGGTAATAATTTGTTATTCTAAGCATCTGTTTAGGAAATAAACAAAACATTTTAATTCTTCATTATTTCATAGCACATAAATGTATTTTATTGTACATTCCAGGCCTCCAGTTCAAAGGTGGTCTGAGATGCACGTGGCAACATTCTTTTACTACAGTGTCCTGGGCCACCTGTTCAGCTGACTGATAAGTTACTGTTTTGTTTAAAATTATTTTATCAGCACCCATATGCAGATTTATTTGCGGCCACTGCCACAGTATCAACACTGACCCCCACATATTGATTCTACTTTTTATACTGTTTCATAAGAGTAAATTCTTATCTTATCATAAATCATAGAGCTGCATGCAGCATATTGATTCAGCTCTTCCAAGCTTTCGATCTCTCCCTCTCACAGTGACTCACACAAACACATTCCACAATGAACATACCTGTATTGTATGCTCAGACCGGCAAAAAACAGCATCACAGAAAATAGTCAGGGAAATGACAAATGCTGCATTCGGGCAGCATTTTAAACTGAGAGCTGAGAGGACAAACTGAGAGCTGTCCACTTGTGATCTGATCACTTGGGACAGATGTTAATACCAAGTCTGAACAGGGCCTTGGTGACTAGATTTTGAAAAGTGAACATTTACACTGACATTTTAAATTTACTTGTTTGGCAGATGCTTTCATCCTAAGTGAAAAATAAAATATTTATATGGGATTTAAGTAATGGTGCAAAAATATGTCATAATGGAGACATACAAATTTAGATAATAAATTAACATTTGTTGTTGCAACTACTTTCAGCTGACATACTTTAAATATAAATACACAATCTGAAAATCTATTTGCACAAAAAAGGCAGCTAGAGTTAGTATTGTAATTTTCACCCGAGCTCTGTTCAGCGACCCTGAATGAAAGCCTCCTGGCATACCAACAGAGATCTTTAACTTAGACACACATTTAAAAGATTGCAGCCAACACCTCAACACACACACACATCTACTGGGTTGTACCCCTCCTGACCTCCTCATTCCCTATGGAAGCACCCCGAGATCAGCAGCGTGACTGTGGGGTGGCTAGTGGCCCAGGCCGGTGTGACGACCCCGCTCTGACAGAGTGTCAATACAAAGCAATTTACAAGCGCATGAAAAATCGACCCCCGATAACAGGCAATTTCTCTGCTCCGCTGCTTCAAATGGCGTGACCCGCCTCGCGAAAATGAGGGGTGGGGGGGGGGGGGGGGGGGGTTGTACCCCTCCTGACCTCCTCATTCCCTATGGAAGCACCCCGAGATCAGCAGCGTGACTGTGGGGTGGCTAGTGGCCCAGGCCGGTGTGACGACCCCGCTCTGACAGAGTGTCAATACAAAGCAATTTACAAGCGCATGAAAAATCGACCCCCGATAACAGGCAATTTCTCTGCTCCGCTGCTTCAAAAGGCGTGACCCGCCTCGCGAAAATGAGGGGTGGGGTGGGGGGGGCACAGAAGAGGAAGAGGAGGAGGGGGTGATCGCAGTCCAATGGATGTGATTACAGCCTATACTGTGCTGTAAACGGGAGACAGGGTGGGAGGGCGGCAAAGAAAATTGAACAGTAATAGGGCAGGGAAGGGAATTGGTGCGAGCGATTGTAATAGTGATGCGAGGAGCAGAGAAATCACAGTGATGAGTGTGATGGTTGGAATTCACTAGTAGGAAAAAGGGCCAAGGGACAGAAACGGATCAGGAAGCACAGAGTTGACAGGATCATAACTGACGAGATGAGATGAGAAGAACAATGCACACATGAGAGCAAGAGTTAGGACAAGGAAGGAAGGAAGGAAGGAAGGAAGGAAGGAAGGAAGGAAGGAAGGAATAAACCTGCTGCTGATGAAATGTGGGTTGTGTGTGTGTGTGTGTGTCTGTGTGTGTGCGCGTGCCTGTGTGTGTGGACTGGAGGCCACAGGTGAGGACAGAGATAATGACCTCATTCCTCTTCTCTTTCGCGGAGACACTTTTCTTCCACACCATTCTATTCATCAAGCCCTCTATCCACCTCTCCATCCCCTGCTCCCCTCTTTCTCCTAATTCTCCTTCCTCTCTGTCGAAAAGCCAGAGGTCATACCTTCATCCAAACAGACAGGGACACACAAAGGAAGTTGTGTGTATGTGACACACACACACTCCTTGGCAGATGCTATGTACTTTAAATTGAAAACTATTTTCAAGTCAAACAATGCTTCATTATAAGTTCATTTGCGTCAGGTTTAGAAGCTGCCTCTGTGCTGCTCAGCAACAGGAGAGGTTGGGTGAAATTAACCATTGTCGAAATAAATAAAGGTTCAAAGCTAAAAAAAGTGACTTTTCATAGTTTTCTCTTCAGCTGAAATACATGAGGCTCCTCAGAGGAGTAGCTGCATATTATTTTCAGGTTTCTTTGCTATGCTTATTCCATTAAGACTTTGCAGTTGGTGTGAATCTTCATTACAATGTGAAAACTCACAGATGTTGCAGTTACTGTTTTAAAAGATGGATGGATGAATGGATGGATAGATAGATATACTTTATTTATCCCACAATGGAAATTGTTAAACAGAAATCATTACTTCATTATAGCCCTTCATAAAGTCAGAGTGAATAATAAAGACTTTATTGTTATTCAGTGGCAATTGTGACTTTATTTCGGGAATTAAATGGCTCATCTGTTACAGCAAACCTCAGTGCACGCAATAAAGTTAGGGCTGCTGCACTAGTGGGGAACATATTAGTTTACCACCCACCATCACACCACTGACATGTTTGGGCACCTGCTAATGCTTGTGTGTAAAGATATTTATTTTTTCAGTCAATATCAACTTCAAGGAAAACAAGACAAAACTTTTATCAACGACACCAATTCACAGGGAATTCAAAGTGAAAAGCAGAACGCACAGTCTGATCATGCTAATGAGCAGCATCTTGCACACAGGTAAAGCAAACTGAGGAATGCTAGCATGGTAATGTTACACGCACGCAAACTTAGCACAATGTTATTAAATGAATGAACACAACTAAGTCCTCAGAGGAAAGCAACAACTAATTGCTCATTTGTGGACACGAAAAAGTTTACCATGAAAAGTTTATACATAACATACACAACACACCTCCTCAGTTTAGCTTCGAATGAGCTAACTGGAAACAAGGATCAGGCTAAAGTGACATGGCAACTGAAAATAAAGCTTAGGCTATATCAAGGCTCAAACGTACATATTATATATATACATATATATATAATATACACACACAACACCAGGCAATATTAGGCCTCGGAAACACAGCAGCAGAATAAAGCTTCAAGGCAGCCAACATAGAGTCAATACAACAACAGCACACAAGTCCTCTCAGTAACACACACACACACCTGCACAGCTTTTACACACACACAACACTGCGTTGCTAGGAAACGCCTAGCTGGTTGCTGAGAGACAGTTTGGACGGTCAGTGAGAGAGTGGTTGGACTCACCTGTCTGCTGTAAACATCAGGCATCAGTCGTCACTGTGCTAACCGGACATACACACACAACACCAGGCAACACCAGGCAATATTAGGCCTCGGAAACACAGCAGCAGAATAAAGCTTCAAGGCAGCCAACATGGAGTCAATACAACAACAGCACACAAGTCCTCTCAGTAACACACACACCTGCACAGCTTTTACACACACACACAACACTGCGTTGCTAGGAAACGCCTAGCTGGTTGCTGAGAGACAGTTTGGACGGTCAGTGAGAGAGTGGTTGGACTCACCTGTCTGCTGTAAACATCAGGCATCAGTCGTCACTGTGCTAACCGGACCTCCTCTCTGCTCCTCTCTGCTCCGCGGAGACAGCCATCCACTCCCGGTGTGCTCCAGCCGGAAGAGCCGCCACGGGTCTTTAAGCCTGGACACGTGTTTATTATTAACCCACAATATCATCTGTCCAAAACGACGTTTATTTACTTTTCATTTAGACCAAACTACAAAGCGTTTAGAAGCCGCACACACACATATTGTTCCCGCAACGTCATGGGTGTGTGTGATTAAGTTCACGCCCTACCTGTAATGCTGGACAGGTGGCGCGTGTATTCGGGGACTGATTGACCCTTTTTTTAAAAAAACTTACGTCGACGCAATGCAAATCTAACCTCGAGTCCGTAATGACGTCACCCGTCGTCTCAGAGTATCTCCAGTTATGTTGAGTGATGTTAGTGAATAAAGCTTCTAAAATACTGTAATGAGTGTTAATGGGGTAGCAGCTTTGTTTACAGAGGGGACAACAAAAGCATGTCTGACGGAAACGGAAACAATGTTTGCCCAGTGTGTGTGTGTGTGTGTGTGTGTGTGTGTGTGTGTGTGTTTTGGGGGTGGGGGCGAGTGGATCCACAGTTTTTTTACGAGTCACGTGCCACATACAGCTGATTTTCTTTTACAATCAGACCATTGTGCTTTGTCGGTCAGCTTCATGACATGTTACCACCTCACGAGTCTCATGATATTTACATTCTGTGAATATAAATTCTTAAAGTAGGAGGACTGAACAAAGAGCCTCTGCACTGCACACCTGCAGCATCCTCATAACACCGCCTGACTTACATATCCATGTGTATTCAGCCAGTGAGACAGTGAGACAGTGAGACAGACAGAGGCCTTGTCTCATCTCAGATGGGGACAAAAAGGGGGAAGGAGAGACATAAACTCATAAAGTGAACAAACTCTTTTCTATGAACCAACTCGTTTTAGAAAAGAAAGAGATGGTTACCAAGTAGCAATTAAAGCTGAGGTGCATTTTGAGGACGACTGTCACAACTGAATCACTGTGATGAAAAGAGAAGGAGGAAAACAGGGAGAATTCCTCTCGACTGTAGCGAAGCTTCTCTAACGAGGAGCCTCCACAGTGTCCATGAATTATGTCATGAATTATGTCATGAATTATGTGCAGGCAGAGCTCAGTCCCTTGTTATTACACAGGCTATTTTGTTCAATGATTTAAGATAGTCGCCAGTGAACGTCAACCTGTGTGACAGCGTGTTCACTTTCTCTCCCGTCTCCCCCCCCCCCCCCCCCCCCCCCCACATTCCTCATTCAATAGTAATTCTCTCTCTCTGTCTGACTCTTCCCCTCCTCCTCTCCACATACTCATCTTTTCACTTGTCACTTTCCCTTCATGTCAATTACCATCTCCCTCCCCGCCCCCCCTTTCCTCTGCCACTCCCGGCCCGCTCTCACACCTTCTCCGCTTGTATCCCACTATTTTCTCATCACTCCTCCGCATCCTTCCTTCTCTGGCTTTTCCCTTTAGTTCTGCAATCTTTTTTACTCGACATGCATCGCTTCCTCAAGTCAAATCTTTCGCTCGCTCTTCCTGATCATTCCTTTTATTGACTCTGTTCACTTTGTGTCTGTCATTTGCTTCTTCAGCCGTCACACCACCTCCTCCTCCTCCTCCTCGCTCGGTTCCTGCATTCTCTCTCTCTCTTCTCCGTAAACCTGCACCATCTTTATTTCATCTTCCTGTGGGACTTGAGATGTTCCTGCTTTCCACCTCCTCAGCCTCTTCTTCTACTTCTTCTTCTTCTTCTCCCTCTCATCGTTCCTTTGCCCCATCCCACACATTCCTTTTTTCTCTCCAACATGAAGCATCTTCTCTCCTTCTTCTATATTCATCACAGCGGTGAGGAAGTGACCTGAATATGTCTCTTTGCATTACAGCCCCTCCTCTCTGCAGCTCAGGAACACCTTGGAAAAGCTGGTGCCTCGGCTGCCACTTTGCCAAGCACGTCCTCGTTTATGTGTATGAGTGTAAATGTGTGGAACAATACAGCAGTCGTCCTTGTAAGCTTTGTACCACAAATGAATCTGCCTCTTCTATGTTCTCATGTGAGATGGAATGCATTATGTCAGTCAGTGTCCTCACAAAGATACAAGTACAAATCTGTGTGTGCACGTGTGTGCACGTGTGTTTTCTGTACATTAGGTTTATCAGCATGACAAGTCGGGAGCCTTAAATGGATTTTAGCTGGAATGTTTCGGATTTTCCCTAAAAGACAGACACAAAGATTATCTCCCTTTGCCAGTGTCTTGAATTTATGTGTCTTCACCAAGTGTGTGTGTGTGTGTGTGTGTGTGTGTGCGTGTGTGTGTGTGTGTGTGTGTGTGTGTGTTGTCTCTAATTGCCTCTCCATTCATCACAGGTCTGTTTTCCCTCACACTGTTTTTGACTGTCTTCAGGTTCACTCTTCTTCGGGGAGAAAAAGCCAAAAAAAAGAAAAGAAGTGTTTTTCATTTATTTCAACATCAAATGGAAGCGTATATAACAAAGTTTGGAGACAGAGAGAGCGTGGGAGACGGGGGATGGGGAGGAAACATCATATCTGCCAAACAGGAAAACAACTGATGCAAGTCGCACTGAGCTGTCAAAGAGTGTGACACCAGCAAAACACTGTTGTCCTATGCATCCTGGGAAAATTAAAAACTTTGCACTGACAGACTCTACAATACAGGCTGCTTCAACAGAACTTTTCATTTCGAAGACTTCCAAGATGCAGCTGCACTAACTTTTTTGGAAAATGTGTTTGGGCCTTGTGAATGGGTCACATTATAGTTGTCAGTATAAGTAAAAATGAGCGTGAGAAAGGGACTGGCAGTTTGTGAACCAGTTCTTCAGCACTTCCACACAGTGTCTCTATTACCTGACAGTCAGACAGCAGAGTTACACTCATGTGTGTATGTGTCCTGTCAAAATGTCTCACAGTCCTGACCATCAACTCAGGACCTCAGCCACTGCAACACCATTCAGCTCAGTGCATTCATACACTGCTCCAATCCCTGTACAAATCAATGGATGCTCAGACTGTAACATGGCTGACTACAGACTGTGTAGTGTAGACTGTGTACCACCTCTTTCAACCTCCAACTCTTTACAGACAAAGTGTCTGCAGCCATGTTATCAGCCCTGTGGGGCTCCGAGCACAGCAGCTTTGAGCCTAAATGCTGATGTCTGCTTGCTATGATGCTCACGCTGATGTTATCCACCACGCGTCATGGCAATCTGCTGCTGCTTTTTAGACGTTCGCCCCAAAACCAGAGATATCAACCTGCAGCTGGAAGGTGTGGAACCAACCGACCTCAGGATTCACTGCTCCATGTTCAAAGTCCATGTTCACTTCATTTTCTATTTCATTAGTGTCCATTTTATGAGATGTGATTGATCGGCGTGGTGATCAGCTGACCTGCAGCCAGGCTGTAACTAAACTAAACTGTTACTGTTCAAAACTGGTTTGAATGCACAGTAGTTCCTGACAGCGTTCCTCACCTGTTCTATCATTTCCCGTTGCATCTTTTCAGTTTGAAACGAAAACAAAAGACTTGCGTGGTCTGTAACACAGGGTTCACCTGCCGTCTCTCAAAGTGTCAATCATCACGTCAATCAGACGATCTACTGTGACAAAACTGACAGTCGTCTCCTGACGCTCCCTGACCAGAGCATAATGTCAGACTTCTGCACACTGAACATGTCACTTCTGAGGGACACCAGTCCTCCAACAGCGTCACCACAGCACCTGAAGAAATATTCATCTTTACAGCGTTAAAGTCTTCCAAAGACTCAGTTACACACATGATTTGTTGAACACGTTTTATATAGAAGTGCAACAGAGGAGTGTAGCCCACTCTCTGCTGCCTGGAAACATCCACACGTCCAAGCAGCACAGATCTTCACAGACAAATAGAATATGACTAATAACAGTGACACCAGTGGGCGTGGATGTATATAACACTGTGACTTGGATCTGCTGTGTTGTGCTGCACGTGTCCTGTAGGTGTGAATCAGCCAAGTGGATCTCCATTCTTCATTTTTAGAATGTGACGACTTTTGTACCTTGACCTTTTAAAACACCACGAACATCTCACCACGAGTCAGACGGCTGCACTCGCGTGCGTCACGTTAACAAAGCCACTCACCTCATGTTGAGTCGAAACACTTTGAAATGAGCATAAAAGTGAAGTAGGAGTGATGAAAAAAAACCCTGTGTGTGTGTGGGTGAGCTCTCATCCAGCGATGATCAACAAGTCGTTATTTTTATTCTCTATTTCAGCTTCAGGTGTGAAGGTTGTCACATGCATAATGAAGTTCTGGGTTCAGGCTAGAATGCTTACTGTGCATGTGTGTGTGTGTGTGTGTGTCCACAGAGGCAGTGTCCTAGACGTCATCGTGGAGTAGGTGTAGTTAAATGGACCATGATGGAGCCAGTGGAGCCAGTCAGTGAAAGCTGTGCTTCAGGTGATGTCACCTCAGTCACTCAAACACACAGTGAAATCCTACAATTACAGCTCAACACTGTCACATCGAGCGCACAGCATGAAAAGTCCTGATAATATCCACAGCAGATGAGTCCATGCATCGATGTTATGGGAAACGCTGCAGCAGATGCACTGAGAGGAATTTACCTTTGTATCTGTGCAGGACAGCAGCACAGTAATATACAACCTGTATATCTATATATAACTATATAACTGCAGATGTCACAGAAACACGTGTTCATTGTCAGGTGTGATCACAATGAGCTGTGAAAACTGACACACACAGGAAAGTTAGACAGCAAATGAATAACTACAGTAAAATATGCTCTGACATTCAGCATCCTGACATGAAACAAAAAAAACAACAACCCACTAATCCTGTTGATGGAAATGGCTCAGTGTGGCGCCATGTGCCACTGGTTGCTGCTCATGCTTTGTTCTCCAGCAGTCCGGTGATTGATCTGGCTGAGGAACCTGGAGCTGACGCGGCCTCAGATGGAGGAAGCTATGCAGGAGGCTGATAGGATGTCTGCTGGCATGTTGGCAGCACCTCCCCAGACTCTCTGCCGCTTTCACCTCCTTCTACCTCTCCTTCCCTCTTCCTCCATCTGCACTCCGCTCCCTGGGCCCACAGGAGCCTGTCGAGTGATGGAGGAAAACAGAGCCCGGCTCCCTCCACCTGGCCATTATCAGACACACACCTGCTGCCTCCCCAGGCCTACGCTCCTCTCAGGCTCTAACTCCTGCCTGCTGCAGCTCCCCGGCCTTCACTCATCCCTGACTAATGGGGATATCTCATTTCTGGATTTCTGGCCGTTTCTGTGTTGGTGAGCGTACACGTCTGTGTCTGTGTCTGTGTCTGTGTCTGCTTTTGTCTGCATTTCCTTTGGTTTGTTTCGTGGAGACGATGACTTGACATATTTAACAATAAATGCAACATATAGAGAAAATATGACACAAATAGAAGACGAGACTTTTGCCGCACTGGATTAAGTGCAAGATTAAACAGTGTTGCTACCATCACTCTCAACTCTTTCAACTATTCCTCCTGACAGGTTACCATGACTACCTGACACTGAAGGCACCTCTCCATCCATCGGTGCTGCAGCGACTGCTTCCACCTCGACCAGCTCTAACTCGCCCTCTCTCTCCCTCTCCCTTCCCTCCATCCCATCTTCCCCCTCCGGTTCGGATGCCGCCTGCTTTCTGAGAGCTCCAGCAAAAGCAGATGTGAAGTCAGCAGACAGAGGCAGGAGAGACGGGGGTGACAAACAGTGGCCATAAAAAATTCATGGCCAGTGGAAAGAAACTGTGCGCTGTGAACTTCTTCTTCATCTCTGTTGCCTCCCTCCTCCTCCTCTGTGTTCACAGTCTTTTCTCTCGACGAGTCGTCTCCACTTGATTTCGGCTCCTCTGATCTACACTGCTTACTTTTTTTTAAACTGCTGCAAGAAAATCCATAGTCAAGTCGGTTGTAGTGGACTTTAGAAGAATGTGTGCATGCATGTGACCCTGGACTAGGATACATATTAAGATACACAACAGCATTGACACTATTCACATATCATCTGTAGCACAACCTTTGTCACAGCAGCACTTTTTGCCTTTGGTAGTGGATACAGACTTGATGTGCTCCATACAAGCTGATGTAGGTGCTAGCAGGGAACAGACGCTACATGTAATGTCCCTGCTACAGGACATCAAAGCACATCTGAACATTTGGCAGCTGGGCTGCAGACAGACGAGCAGCAGCAGCAGCAGAGGTTTCAGATCCTGCAGTAACTCGAGCAGCAGCTTCCAGTGTCACCAGCCACCGGTCATTCACTCTGAATACAGACAGGTAGCATGTGGGGACTCAGGGTGATCATGAACACAACATATCCCGACATGGCAATAATCAAACTTACCTCAGGTATCATCTTCTGTTGGCAGGAAGTGATGTCATAAGATACTTGCACCGACAGGAATAACACATTTATCCTGAGCTGCTCTGTTCTCACCGACGTGCATCCATTATCCTGTTCTCTTATCTTCCTGCCACAACCTGGTGAAGAACGACACCCAGCAGTTAAACCACAGTCTCCAGGGAGCTGTCATCTGTTATGAACGTGCACACACACACACACACACACACTCACACGTGCATGGACACCTCCATCATGACCTCATCCCCATGGTTAATTAATTGAACTAATTAAGGGTCCATGTGTCAGTGCCATTGCCAGGCAATGTCCAAGCCTTATCTCAGTCCCACAATGCACTGGATCACAAACTGCTGCGTTTGAAACGTTCCCAAGAAGCGATTAATTAATTCATGAGCGCCAGGTCGCTAAGACGCACCACATCCCTCTGACATCAAAGTGACAGTGGCGAACACGCGGGACGATGGAGCCTGTGTGGAAGCAGAGTGCAAAAGTAGCATGTTAAGAACGATTGTTTTGATCACACATGAAAGGCCGACAGACAGGCTGGATGTGAGGGTCAAAGGGCAAAGCTTAGTCTAAATCTTTGAGGGGTTTAGGAAGCATCTGGCATCCACTGATAAACCGAACCAACATTAATCATTTATCAGGAAAGTCATTATGTTGGGTTTCTGATAACTGAATGTTTTAAAATCAGTCGCACATGCGCGTCTCTGAATAAGAAACAAAGTGTAAACAAAATATTCATTCAATTTCATTTTTTCCTTGTTGCTATCTTTAAAGAACACACAATGCAATTTTATCTTCCATTGGACTGCTACACATCGTAGTTAATTACCAAGCTGGGAAATGACGGAGAGAATAATTGTACTTATTGTCTATGGAGCGGCTCTTTCAAGAGCCTTTCCAATAATTGAGAAAAATAAGCAACTGAAAAATGTGTATGTATCTGTTTGACTTCTTTGTTGTGTCCTCCTCAAAGCTTAATGCCACAATAGACCTAAAGAGATTCATTCTTGTCTCCGAGGAGAAGCAGCTCCTTTCAAGTTTGGTTCAGTGAAGCCACAAAACATCGAGAAAAAATATTGCCAAAGACACACATTTGAAGATCAAAGGGGGCTGCATTGTGTGTTTGTCGGTGTGTGTGTGTGTGTGTGTGTGTGTGTGTGTGCGCATGTGTGTGTCTGTGTGTGTGGAGAAAAAGAGAGAATGAGCCACCGTGGACATTTGCAAAGCCTTTTATCAGTCCGATGTGGTCCGTCAGCCGGCTGAGTTGTGATTGAATCGACGTTGTTTTGTGAGGAAAGTCTACAGTTGACCTCTCTGACCTCCAGAGTGCACACAAACCATGCACATACACAGAATCACAGCAGATAATAAAATGCATGCATGTGAGAGCGTTTCAACACGGGCACAGTGATGCTGGTGCACAGACACAGCTGATCTCTCCATCCCTCTGAGGGCTGGATGCACTAATTGGACAGACTCCTCCAGATCGTGGGGGACGTGACCTATCACCTGGAGGAGAAGTTAGACAGACCATCTCCTCCCACTCACAGTGGGGGGGGGTGAGGGGGGGGGCTCTCCTCAGGGAACTATGTACGTTTGCACTATATGTGTGCGTAAACAACAAAGGAGGAAGTGAAGCTCTGACCATGGTGAAATTTTAAAGTCAAGTCCATGATCGATTTGAGGAATTTTGGCTCCAGGGAAAAACAAGACAAGTAAATTAAACAAAGAAGCTGGATTCTGCAAATTAGACGCAGTGATCTTCTGGTTTATATTATTATTGTCCAGTTCAAATGTTTGTTCCAATGTTCTGAGACTCACAACATTATGAGACGAGACACAAAAACATATGCACAATCTCTTAACCCACTGCTCCTTCACACAGAGTCATGTTTCCATCCACGAGGCAGATTTAGATCTTGACTGAACATTCAGCATGAGGCAGACGTTGAGGTATCTATGGGGAGCTCTACATGCTGTGACTGTGTATGTGACTGTGGTGGGCTGAAGCTTGGCAGCACCTGGATTGAACGCCCACTCCCCCCCCCTTCACAGACAGCTTTTCCTTTGCACCTGAAGTTCAGAGAAGTGACAGTAATCCATCTCACAGCATCTGCCAACAGTCACGGCTGCCACCTTTGCCTCGCCGGCAGCCACTGAGGCCCTGTAGAAACCACTGCCGCTCCTGGTGTCCTGGTTCCACCAGACTCCTGACGCAATCTACTCTGACAGATGCCAAAAGACTCCTCAGCTAAAATAGACTTCTAATTTCACTGGGTTCAGCGCGAGATAAAACACAGAGCCCTCTTCAATGGTAACTAAAGGAGATTAAAGTGGAAGGGGGAGGGGGGGCAAATATAGATCATGGCTTTATTAACTATAGTAACAGAATTTTCCATGCAAGGAGAGAGGGAGGGAGGGGCATGTGTGTGTGTGTGTGTGTGTGTCTGTGTGTGAGTGCGCGTGTGTGCGAAGAAATGAGCAGCTTGTGCGTTGCAAGGAATTTATCATAATGTTCTCACCACAAGATCATTTGCCTCTTGACAGGATCATTACGAGATTCAGTGCTCCCACGACCATTACGCAATTTCAGCGTTCCTCCTCGGATGGAATTTTAATTGAATTAGCCCGGCTGGTTACACATGGTGCAAACGATAACATTTTCTGTCTATCTGGGCTCATTGAATCCGCTTGGGGGGGAGGAGGGGGGGGGGGTGATGGTTTAAGGCAGGCCGTGAAAAGAGGGACAAGGTGGTTGTGGTTAATTCCAATACTGCCCCCCCCCCTTCACCCCCCAACCCCATCTCTCTGTTGCTCCACGCCTTCTCGTTCAGCAGCAGATACATGTTGAATCTCAGAACACTGCGGCCGAGCGAATCTGAACAAGCTGATGCACCACTGTATTCTGCACTCGGAACCACTCTTCCATGCAAGTGGCCATTTAAACGGAGGGCAGCGCGAGCATGATGTATGGTTGGGGGTAAACGTGTGCGTATTAACACCTCCAGAGAATCAGCCCCCACCAGCCACTCAAGTCCATTCCCATGTGAATGATTAATGGTGCTGGTCATGTTATGAAAGGCAGGGAGACGGAGGAGGGAAGCCATCATGCTGCAGGCTGACAAGGCGCTGGCACGTGACTGTGAACGCTCAGAGCCGCAGTGCTGTGCTGCTGAACGACGCATCCCACTGAGAAGTTCTGATGAAAGTGTGGGCAGGAGACTGAGAGACAAATGTGAGACGACGCAAACGCTGGGATTAAAGAGCAGAAATCTGAACGGGCAACAACGAACATGGGCTCTTTCCCAAAAAGGATGGAAATGTTTGAACTGTTCGGTTACACTGTTTACACTTTTGTGCCTTTACATTCATGGGGCAAAGACTGAAAAGAGAGAGAATTCTCCAGCCTCATTTTCACCAGTTCAATTTAACCCCCCCCCCCCCCCTCCGTCAGAGACATAAAATGCAGCACATGACTGAAAAGGGTTTGCAGATGAAGTCAGACAGTAAATGAGTACACAGCACTACTGTTGCCATATTGTCCTGGCAGTGACGGCTGGTTTATGCCTGTCGATGTTTTCGTTGTGTCTAAAACCCCTGTGACTGATGCTGCAAACCAATTTCCCTTCTGGGACAAATTAAGTGTCTGTCCACCAAGTGCTAAATGTTCCAACAGTTCAGGCTCAGAGAGACACAGAGAGTTAACCCTCTGCAGTAACTGTACTGCTGGGGGGGGGGGGCTGAATAAGTTCATTAAAGGTTGTGCAGGTGAGTGAACAATGCATAGGAAAGTCACAGTAACATAAGCACATCAGTTTATACAGTAACCACAGCTGCAGAGCCCTATGTGTCACACATTATAAGACAAACTCCATAGTAACTAAACTTTCCTACACTGTGCTTCATGCATTTCAGATCAGTCACAGAGTAAAATACCAAGTCACACTTTATTTAGCAAAAAAATGTTTAATCTCTCCTTGATGCGTGTTTATTTACAAGTAGTAAATCTGCAAAATAGGAAATAACACAATATTTACACAATGAATGTTAAACTGCAAACTTGTGACAGTCGCTTCCAGTCTGAAGTATTAAAATTCCTTTGCCTACTCTGTCTATCTGAAAGTCATTTCCTTTGTGTTTCTTAGGAGCCTATGCGATGTCCAGCTTTACAAAACAAAAAACTCAAACCACCAAGTTTTCAGAATCGGAGAAGAGGAGGGGAAAAAAAACAGAAAACAGAATCATGCAAAGACTTGGAGCTGGGAATTAAACATGAGAAACCTGGCTAAATGCTGAGTGTGCTCAAACTGTAGGCAGTGCAAAAATATTCCACCTTCTCATTTGTTCTAATCTGACAGAAAACTGCAAAATCCCAGCAACTGTCTGTCAAACTACAGTCGGCTTGTTGTTCTCTGGACATGTTCACAGGCGGCCGCTGATGCTGGCTCCTCTAGATGCCGTCAAACCCAACAGACAACAGACGTTCTCAGCAGACAACGCCTCAACGACCACAGAAACACGTCACATGAGCAGTTATTACAGCAAACAGTGCAACAGAAAGAACAGAGGGGGGGGGGGGGGGGGGGGGGGGGGCGGGGCGGGGAGGTTTGGTTTTGGACGTGCAAAGTCTGAGAAGCAAGAAAAAACAATCAGTGTACAAGCAGAGTACGAACCCAAATGGATATGAACCTGAGATGAACTGAGAATGTCTGAGTGTCTTTAAAAAGCCTGACACATCAGCAGCAGCAGCTGGATGCTGCAGTCTCAGTTTGTGTCGTCTATGTGCGGCAGCTGCTGCTGCTGCTGATGTGGGGGGGGGGCGAGTGGACTCTGTGCTGCTAACAACACGGACGCACTCGCGCACAGCAGTGCTCTGTTACAATGACAGCACCACAATGTACACACACACACAGCTAAAGGTCAGCTATACACTGAAGGAAGTGACATATGTGGATAGTGTAAGAGGCATGTTTTGGTTGAAGTTGCACTTAACTCTTCAATACAGATTCTCTAACACTAATGATTTCCTATGTGTGGCCAACACATTGTCGGCCTCCAACAATGGGCAGTGTGGTCCCTCAACACTCACTGGCAGGTACAGAATAAACCATCACATCCAAACAGGCATCAGCTGAAGTGGGCTCATGTGTGCAGCTGTAAAAAGCAAAGGCAGACTCGTGTATCAGTGGTGGCTCTGACGCTGGTTTGGGAGGAGGTGTGCTCACTATTCTCAGCTGCTACAGAAGGAAGATGGCAGGAAAACGGACAGCGACAGCATTTGTGATCAGCATAAAACGACAGCCCTAAAATCTGATAGAAAAACAAATGACAGGATTTAAAGCAGCGAATCACATTTCCGTCACAAAGACACACAGATGCTCATCTGATTGGACAAGTTTCACTTTGATCCATGAGATCAGGAAATTAAACCTCGAGTTCCATCAAGTGCGTAAAACTTTCAGGTCAACTGAAGAGAGCTTTGTCTTCTGTGTACCGCAAAATGTACAATTTACACGTGGAAAACAAAAACGACACGTAAACAAGAAAAACAAACCTGATTACATAAAAAATGGCAAACAGCTTTTGTTCATCGTGAAAAAGTATACAATTTACAAACGAAAACATCAACGGAACTAAACATTTTACAGACCACAGTTTGGATTTTTTTTGGCAAGCAGAAAAACAAAAAAAACGAAAACGTGATTTCTCACCACAATTTCAAAAATCCATGACTTCGGGACTTCAAAAAAAGAGAAACAAAGAAATCCTCTTAAGAGAGCAGTAATAGAAAAAAGCATAAGCCACACATGGCAATAGGCTCGTCTGAAAACAAGAGCCGCGGGCTAAGGGGAGGATTACTCAGCCTCGTGTAGCTAATGAACAGAGGTGTCTCACCACCATATCTTTCTCTACTCCGCCCCTCATGGATAAAGAGCTAAATCCCCGTCTCAATAGCTAGGTGAGAGGTGGGGAAAAACCACTCTCTCTATCTTATCCATGCCCCTTTATTTGAGTATTAACATTGAGAAAATTAGAAAAAAGGTGGCTTTAGGCTGGAAATAGCTTCCCCCACTTTGTTTCATGACTGCGAGGCTCGGCTAAGCTCTACCTGACCTCAGTGGAGCTGTAATGTCCTGGAACGACATAAACAGAGCAGGAGAGCACAAGACTGAGGCTCTGCTCTCACAGGGATGTGTTGGAAAATGAATGACCCTTATAAAGATGAATAACACAAACGCAGGACGTGTGGAATCCACGGTGGCTACATGCTAGATATATTCTGGTAGTGCAATGTAGCTACTTCATTGTTCAGTCACTTCTTGACCCTTGATGTAAAGAACCAGCCTTGGATGTGGATGCTAACGTGGTCGTGATAAAGCAACAATCATGTGAGTATATATTTGGTTTCCTGAAACCAAAAGATTGCACTGACTGAATTAGGAACAACAGCAACTTCATGAGTTTTCACCGAGCCACCAGGAGTCGCATGTACTCAAGACTGGCGACTGGCGACGAGGAGCATCATCGCTCTCTTCCCACTATTTTCAACAAAGTTCTAAAATGGGGTCATTACTCAAACAATTCTTTTCAGTCACTAGGCATGTTCATATTTAAAATCATACGGTTGCACATTCCATCTAACAAAATGTCTTTGCACCAAACAACATTCAAAGAAAACATGGCACAGTACAACTTTTTTGTTTCTTTTCATTTTTTTGTCTACGATGTTTTTTTTTTCTTTTGTACTTGAAATACCAAATCATTTTTATCGGTGTATTTTTATTGAGTCTGTTTTAAAATGAAAAGGAAAACAACAAAAAATGTCTGCTCCCTAATCTTTCTTTAAAAACGTAGCTGTATTTATATATAATATCTATATAGTCTTCCTTTGTAACGTTTCTGGAAATTGTGCAAATTCAGCAGTAATACAAGTGGCGAGAGATCAGAGAGTGGGCAGTTGATTACATTTTTACAAAACAAAAGAAAAAAAAAATCATCCTTTAAAACTGTGACACCCGTTGGAGTCACATGACCTAGAGAGCCTCTCTCCATTGCCTCATCACAGATTGGTCCATCCTGCTAATGATGATGCCATATATGGAGTTCCTATTAAGGCTTCCGTTGTTTCCTTCCTGACAATGGCGTCATCATGACAAAACTCCTGAAATCAAAATCAAGCAAACCACAGACAACAACATCCACAATAATCAAATGTTGTCAGTTGACATGTTTCTCCATGTATGCACGTGTGAAAATGTCCAGTGTCCCAGTCTCTCACACTGTATGGGGCCGCAGACAAACACACACATACACATGTAAGCGTACACAGGCCCGCCCATCTCTGCCGAACCCCCCCAGGTTTGCAGTATACTGCTTCAGTCTTTTTGCAGTTTGTCTGTATTGTTGGGGGTTGGAGTCTTGTTTGTTTTCTGGGTGAGAGGAGCGATGGAGAGAGACAGATGGAGATGAGGAGTGAAGAGAAGGAGGAGATGGAGGCGCTGGATGGTCCTCAGCTGGTCAGGGCCATTGTGTCGATGACCTGCTCCAGCTTGCTCCTCAGCCTCTGTCTCCTCGCTTGCTCATCCCGCTCCAGAGCTGACAAGATCTAAAGATAGGGAAAGAAAGAGGTCAGCGAACCGAACAAATGGGCAAGCTTTTGCTTTCAAAACATAGACGTGTGTTTCACAAACCGGGCTGTCACACAACTGATATCCCACCTGGCTGCTGCATCCTCGGTACAGACTAAATGCTGGTATTCAAAAACATTTTAAAGCAGACAAATAAAACAAATTGATAATATAGGCCGGTGCTCGTCCTAATCATGTTTACACATAAACTGCTTAAACAAACTAAAATCAGTCTTTCTCTTAGCCTGGTTAATCTAAATAACCTCAACACACATGTAATAAAAAATTAAATGCAGGCTGTGAGATGTGGACACTGAACAATCAAGGTTCAATAGGGAGCTCAGGCTCCAGTTTCACTGATATCTCACCTCATCCTTGTACTTGACAATGTAAGAGTAGATCTCATGTAGGGCCGACATGCTGTTGAACTGGTTGGCGTGCAGACGTGACTGCTCTGCCAGGTAGGCGCTCATGTCCTGGTCGCTGATGGCTGGCATCCTTGAGATGTCAGAGTAGTACCTGAAGTCCAAAAAAAAAAATAAATAAAAAAAAAAGTTGAAATTTGAAAGTGTATGTAAGTACATGTAAAATATTGATTATTGTTTATTCAAGGATGATTGTCTAAATAACACTAAACACTAAACAAACAAAGGCAGTGTTTTTCTCTTGTTTCACAGTTGTGATTTCATGGATGCTTTAAACGACAGCTTCTGTTGTAGCTAAACGCCCATATGAACTTATTCTGTGACTTGTTCAATTACAGGCCCATTCGAGGAATAAATACTGCAGGTATAATGATGAATGTTTAATTAATGAGTTATATATCACATTGCTCCAGGGATGATCCATAAGATTAAGGAATAGCACCATCTGCAAACATATATATCCTTAGCAGTTGTCTACAGAAGCAAATATATCATTAATAATAACAATAATGAACAATAATGAACAATAATCAACGCTGCATAACGTTTACATTTCCATATGAAGAGCAGAATGGCTGTAATAGCAACCAAAATGCCATAACAAGTTAAACACTTGCTCGTGTACCTTTCTACCCAGTTCTTGTAGTTGGGGATGTCTTTAGCGTAGAGCAGCTTGTTTGAAGGCGAGTCCTTCCCCAGTTTATGCTCTGATGTTGAACACGAGTCCATGAAGGTCTGAGCCACCACAGATAAGCAGGCATCTGTAATGCTGTTCTTGTGGATGTCAAAAACAAACTGCGGGTTCTTGATCACGTTCACCCAGAACCGCAGTGGAAGACTAAAGCAATTGAGGGAATACAGAGAGAGAGCGAGAGAGAGGGAGAGAGAGAGAGAGAGCTGCTGTTAGAGGGTCGTGACACGCTCTAGCGCTGCAGAGAGCACTGCTCTGAATGGAAATGCATCTGCACCCTGGCTGAACAAAGGAGTCTGACTGATAACATAGCTGAGGCAGGAGAAGAAAGAACTCTGTACATTCTGCTGCGCTGCCAGGGTAAAAGTGCTGCATATCCACTAACTAACAGTCAGCTTGTTGTTTTTTTTTTAAACTTTACAGCAACTTTTCTGTGACACTAATGAGACACAGAACGTATGCCCTCTCAAAGGTAGCGCACAAACACTCACCAGTTGCTCTTCCATGTGTGCCGAACATCCGAGTCTGATATGGAGTGTTTATCCGCCTGCTCATCCAGGAAGTCAAACATATACTTGATGGCCAGGGGCAGGGCGCTGCCTCTGTGTGCTGTGCTGAAGATGGTCTCAAACAGGTCATCTACAAACTTCTGGAGCGTACCCTGAAGACAAGCAACACTGGGTTAGACAGCTGCAAGATGCATTACGTGTTAAGAAATGTGAAATAATCCTTTGAATCATTTATATAGAGGTGTTTTTCAAATGTGAACGTTTCAAAGGGAACACTTCAGTAACAACAGGACTGAACACTTTGTGGTCTGTCAGTAGCAGGTGTTAAGAAAATGACTGTGCTCTGCTTCTATTATTCTGAATTCTTGAGTTGACGATGCTAAATGCTCAGTGTTATTCACAGTAATTAGGATGGGCCCCTGTGGGAGTTCAGCCTCAGGCACTAGCTGTGTTTTTTACCACATCATACAACTCTGGAGATTGTGAACACTTACAAACTCATAATTGTTAACGGCTGCCTTATCCATCTTCAAGCATTCAAGTCACCTTTTACAAAATCCATCCAATCTAAACCAGTTCAATCTGCAGTTTTGTATTTGTTCACACAGCCAGAAATCAGCTTCCAAAATACACAAAGCTGTGGGAGCTATAATAAATAAGAACAAACTGCATTGCTCCGAGCTTCCCATTTGTCTTCCTCTGGTTTGCATGTTAATTTCTAATGTCTCTAACTGTGCACATGCCTACCTGGAGCTCAAACAATGGAAATTTAGAGCTAATGAGTGAAACATCAGGGGAGAGGAAGCATCAGGCTGAGCTGAATCACAGAGAGAGTCAGAAGTTGCAAATGAGAGAAAAAGCTTGTTGGCAGGCTGCAGGTAGCTGCTGTGTTTGTATTTATAATGTTAATATTGATGTTTATGTATGTTCCTAGAAATAAATGTCCTGGACTTTTAAAGACAAAAAAGACTGTTGAATAAAAGTATTGATAAATCATAAAGTAATAATAATGAGATGTTTTTTACATTATCATAATGTATGGAAATATGAAGACTTTTGTTCACCTTATCATTGTGAATGGTGGAAGTTTGAGGAAAATAGTCGTTTATTTTTCTTCAGGACATCAACACTCATGCATGCATGCTAAATTAAAACCAAATGAGATAACAGCTTCCGCAGTGTGGTGTGGACGACGGAGAGGAATGTGATGAGTAATGATCGTATCGTAAAAGCTTGGGCATAAAAGCCCCGCGGCCACCAACAGGGCCCAGTAACACCAACCCAACAACTCAATCGTCAAAGGTCAACCTCCTAATTAAGACACACACTCATTCCTGTGCATATGTTTGTCTTTGTGCAAAGGTTAAGAAAAATATTAATGAGCTTTGAGACCACCAGCAAAAAAGGTCAGTGGGGCTACTGGTTGCAGTGGATGATATGACAGGATACTGGCGGTGTGGGGTTTTTGGCTTAACCTGTAGAACTGTGTGTCTGTATATATGTGTGTGTGTGTGTGTGTGTGTGTGTGTGTGTGTGAGTATGCAGCTACTCCGTACCTTAGTGGCCAGCAGTCTAGTCAGGTAGATCTCAGAGACCATCTTGCTCCCTCTGTCTCCTTCCCTCTGGTCTGTGTGGTCATGGTTCTTGACCAGATGCCACAGTTTGGTGCCGCTCTCCAGGTCGGGGGTGATCATGGGAGTCCTGGAGCGCAGGCTGTCTGGACTGCTGGCTGTCCGCAGCATGCTCTCTGCACAGGGATAAGACATGCAGGGCAGGTGAGTGGGCAGGGACACAAATAACAGAACGGAAGGCAAAACAAAATGCACAGTACCTGTGTAGTTTGGTAACCTGCACTCTCATTTGATCTAACGTTAGTCTAACACCGGGGGCGCTATAGCAGGGCCTGGGCTGGCTGTGAGTCTGGCTGCGATGGTGAGGGCATTTAGTGAAAGTGAAGCAGCCCACAACCGCTGCTGCTCTGTAGTTTGTGAGGTGTAATTCTCTCTGACTTCATCAGTATTTCAACAGGAACCAGTTTAAGCTACAGGTGGCAAAACACATGAATAGGAAATCGGAGGCAGCCGCAGAGAGGAAATTCTCTGTGTGAAGTTAAAAGCTTTTCTGAAGGTGACAGCGTCTTATGGTTGCACGTCACTCTCATTTCAGAATAAATTTGTCTGTCACTCTCTCTCCTGTTCTTTCTCCCACCCACTCGCCCTCCCTCGCTGGCTTTGTTGGACACTGATCCTGTATTTTGTGACATGGAGCCTTACGCTTTCACTTTTAATGCTTGTCACTCGTGTAACAAAGCCGGAAAGGATTGAGAGGTTCAAAATGTCTGAGGAGAATAAGGACCAGGGAAGTACAAGTGTGATGGGGCTGTTAGCGAGTATTTATGTGCTCGCCACAATGACAGAGCTCAGGAGCACAGAGAGGGGCGGGCGAGAGAGAGAGAGAGGGGGGGAGAGAGAGATGAAAAAAGTGGCAACAAGGTACTGAAGTCCACGATCACATTAACAGTGAAAAACAGTGCAACGTTTCACTCCCTCCCTGTTTGGTAGGAGGATATGTTCATTCCTCCACTGGTCTCGTGTGAAGATGCAGAGGTTTGTATTGTTTTAGTATCACACTGTCTACACCAAACAGTAAAAAATGATGCCAGACAAAAGGGAGATCAGTCAGACTTTCAGAAAGAAGAGCGTGAAAGCTTGGAGTTTGTCAGTTAAAGAGCCAGACAGCCAGTGAGATCCTGAAGGCACCACTGACAGCTGCCAGTCACAGCATCCTGCTTCATCAGGTTTCATCTGTATTCACTTTTGGATGCATAAATTTGGCTGAAAAACGACTCTGTTCTACATCACTAATCAAGCGTGTAAATGATTATTTGAATGCATGTGAACTCACATAATCCACAGTACATGTTTACACTGTATGTAACGTGAAACTGTGAAAACATCATTTTAATATACACCGACTACAACTGACAGTCATTGTGAGATAATGTTGTAGTCCAAACAACAAACATGCTGAATGATTCCTCTCACTTTCTGCATCACATAAATAAACAACAATACAATAACAATAACCACAATAAATAAATAGAAGTAAATCATAAATACTAATTTTGGGACAACGTCAGTGCAGAATGACTGTAATTTCACTACCTAATCAAAATGCATCTACCAATCGAATATTATGAAACGGGCGCACATATACAGCGCACAGACTTACACACAAACACACACACACACACACCTTCTTTCGTACCGTATCTGCTGAGGGACTTGGTGAATGTTGAGGAGTTGGAGATATTGTAGGCTGAGTTCTGTTTAGGCACCAGGGCAATCACTGAGCCATCTGTCACCTGAAATATGATCATGGGTTAGCACTGCAGATAAAGTCCAGCAGCATTACAACGTGCTCGTACTAATCACAACTGATAGGTTACAATTATGAACTACACTGTGTCAGTGTGTGACCACATCAATGAATAGTTGCTGTTTCAGCATAGCACCAAGTGTTCTTTTTTTTTACCTGGTAGTGAGCCAGGGTGTTGAGCCTCTTCCAGTCATTGTCGATTTTAGTGGTGACATCCTCGTCCTGAAGGATGATGCGAGCCATCCTACCCTGCCGCCATTCTGTCGCACACAAAGGACACAGATAGAGGAGATACAGGTAAGGTTGTGCATTGTTGCAGCCCAGTCTTATTGGAAGGAAGCCAAGCACCTGACCTGTTGTGGTGGTGCTCGCTCAGATGCTTAACGACGAGGGCCGTTGCTATTGTCTGTGTGTTTGTGTTTTATGGCCGCTTAAGTGTTTTCGATATATAGTATCATTAAAAAACACTGCTTGTGTTTGTTTAGGAGTAATATGAGGGATGAAGACGGACATGGGAAGGGTATGGACTGAGTCAGTGGTCATTTCTTAGGCACACCGATCAATTTGCACAATAAACTTCCTCCACTAAAGAAAAAGTCAATTTGGTGGGACTAAGTAAAGGCTGCAAATAGCAATGTTCAGTGACTTAAGAAAGTTGGTGCTTGTGTGTGTGTGTGTGTGTGTGTGTGTGTGTGTGTGTGTGTGTCCTTACCCAGGTCCATGTCTGAGGCCTTTGGTCTCTGAGAGTACGGCGTTCCCTTGTACACAGCATCCAGCAGCTTCTCCTTCACCTGCGTCACTGTGTCACAGTTTAGACTCTTCACCGTCACCTCCGGAGCATTTTCATTCTCTGGGTTCACACAGTGCAGCGTCTACAGAGGTGGAAGCCAGAGGGCAAAGGCCAGAGGTCAGACTTTGACCATGCAATCAGCACTAACTATTGATGTGGGGAAGCATGACACACACCAACACTTCAAACAGCATTTAAGAATTGTTTTTTTTAACTACACATGATGCTTTTGATTATTATGACAGGGCTGTTTCTTTGGCACAGTGTAAGCTACATATATGGGATCTGGTCACATGGTCCTCCAGCACTCAGTGTATGGACTGACTATCTGTGTCTGCATACTGACCAGAGTCTTATAGTCAATCTGCTGGCGGATGAGTTTGTCCTCGCTGAGGGAGTAGCGGGCCTCTCCCGTGATCGCATCTATTGGTCCCTTTTCCATTTGCTGCTTCATGGCACAGTACAGCATGAAGAGAGGCTCCCCGGCACACTCCTGCACACAGACAGACACAGACAGGAGGATGTGGAAGGAGGGAGGCAGAAGTGAAAGGTGAGAAGTGAACAGATGAAGAGGAAGAGAAGAACAGGCTGTTAAAACGCAAACTATAACTGCAACTTTGCAAAAACCACAATAACAAACGGTACACGAGTGCAGTAAGTGCACAGCTTTACTGAGCAACTCTCCAATTATAATTCTAATCTTCCTGCGGTCAACCACAGGCTGAGCAAAAAGGACAAGGCCATGGCCTTTGTTTGCTAACAGAGTACTATTTTTTCTCTCATACATTCAAGCGTCTCCCCTGTGTCTCTTTGGAAAAAAATAACCCCCCCACCCCCCTCTTTGTGTGTGTGTGTGTGTGTGTGTGTGTGTTGGGGGTGTAAGTGAGTGAGCAAGAAGAGAATTCAGAGAAAGTGTGAGTCTAAGTGAGTGGCAATTGATGGAGGAGTTAATAGAAGGTTAATGACTGAGGGGTGAAAAACGCTTGGAGAAGCACTTTGGTGTGTGAGACGTGTCAACCAGTCAACGAGCGCTGGGATGT
This sequence comes from Trinectes maculatus, assembly GCA_016785345.1. Classification (NCBI taxonomy): domain Eukaryota; kingdom Metazoa; phylum Chordata; class Actinopteri; order Pleuronectiformes; family Achiridae; genus Trinectes; species Trinectes maculatus. The sequence continues at coordinate 199,500 of JAFBJQ010000276.1, forward strand.
TGGGCCCCCTGTCTCTCTCCCGCCCTCCCCTCCTTCCCTCGCTCACTCGTTCTGCTCACAACTAAGCACCACCGCCTTATACACAGCAGCACTTTACTTGCATTATAATAGTGTATTGAAAAATGGAAATGAGTGACATTAGTGCAATTTAATCAATAATTCCTATGTTCTGACAGGCAGCTGTGTGGCTTGAGGCAGTGGAAGTGTATTCCTGCCCTCCACCCCTCAGCTGAGCATTCATCAACATGCATCAACACATGTCAGTCATCCCGGTGTGCTGTCAGATGAACTCTGTGGGATCATCTCGCACTGGCCGCCTCCTATGGAGAAGACACAGCACACTGGCAGATGTCCTCTCTGTCTTGCAGCATAGGAACCAGCTCTGTGCTGCATCTCAGCACTTCTGTCTCCTTCAGATGGTACCAGTGTGTGAGGCCAGTCCACCATGTTTATGAAAAATGTCATAATGAAAGTGTATGTTGATCTCAGTGTTACTGTCCTGTTACAAAAATTGATTTCTTTTCTATGTAAAAGCACAATAGCAGGTGTGGTACTGTGCTGTCAGTCATCTGGAATTGATTACAATGACTACTGAATCTACAGGTGCAGAGAGAGAGAGAGGAACCACACATCTCCCAACTGGCTCTCATAAACAAGTCAGTGCAGGAGAACAAGTGAACCTTCAGAACAGGGTAATGGATAATAGCCCCCCGCCCCAACCTGTGCTCTTTGGTAGGCAGATATAAACTCCATCTCTCTCCTTCCTTTGAACAACTACTTGACCTTTACTCATCTCTATTCACACCCGACTGAAGCTTGAAATTGTTCCAGGCTTTTCTTTTATGTGACCCAAAAACTCAGGAGAAAGAGGAGCTGAGAGCAGATTAATGCAGGGCTGTTAACCTTGCTGCTAGCTACAGCTGGTCTTTACTTCAGTTTTCTTTTTCAATTTCTTTAATTTTCCATTTCACTTTCTCTGAACAATTTGTTCCTTTTTTTTCATTTTACAACCTTCTTCTCATCTCTCCATGACGTCTGTCATTTCCTACCTTCTTGCAAACGTTTCCACCTTCTCCAATTGAGTCTCAGATTTTTGTTATCTTGGCAAAAATTCCTGAACATGCCTCCCTGCTAGCACAGTATTCTATCTCTGAACTCAACTCTGGCTGTCCACTCTCACAAATGAGGCCAAAACACACACATGCACACCCACATGCACACAGATGTTTACTGGAACCCCCGGGGCATGGCTGGTTTGCTGTCCACCAGAATGCCTATCTTGGCGGGGGTTTAAGGTCCTGCTGCTAACTGATGCAGCAGTGTTTGAATGTTTGAATGTGTGTGAAAGCAAAATTCAACAGAGTTTAAGCCTCAATAATTCCCTCTGATTCCATATCAGAGAGAAATGAATTCAAAAAGACAAACAAAGCATACAGAGACAGACAGAGAGAAATGAAAGAATGTATTTGTTTAAGATCTCTGGCATCCTATTTTACTGAGCACTAAAAACCCCTAAAGCTGAACACGCACACACACATGCGCGTGCGTGTGCACACACAACAACCTGACCAGCTCTGTCTGAAAAGGCCTTCACATTTCTCGATTTGGAAAAAGGAGAGCTGACCACATGAAAGGCAGACGTAAAGGAGAGGTAGCCTGCGGCCTCGGCCTTGTCAAATGCTGCAGCTGTGAATGTGTGTGTGTGTGATTTTTATACTCAAACACAACCTGAATTTGAACATGAGTGTGTGTCTACGTGTGTGAGAGAGACAGGCAAAGTTACCTTGAGGAACTTGTAGAGCAGGAAGGTGAACCAGTTGGTCAGCATCTTCTCAGCGACTGACTCAGTCCTGGGAGATATGAAAGGACGGGAGAGAGAGAGAGAGAGAGAGGCGATGGGTGATAGTGAGAAGGCTACATTAGGAAAACAGATGATGGTAAAAAGAAACAAACACACAAACACACTTGTCTTCATTAAAAATACATCAATTAGTATAATTTGCTAACTTCTCTAGATAATCACAAATGTGCCGCATAATACACATGCACGCTCGCACGCACATGTGAACAACCGCTGAATTAAAGGAAAACAAAGCAATTAAAAGCCATTGTAATTAATTGTCTTGTTGCATCTAAATTGTGAAAGAGCTGAAAGGGCAATGAAGATCTGTGGCAGGTGTGCCGAAACCAAAAGCAGTCGTTTCGATTCACTTGAGGGAGAAAGTCTGTTTATTCATTCCATGTTTTCTGTTAAATGAATGGAGACTGCACAAGAACCATTGGGAATTGTTTAGTCCTCTTCTAGGTTACTGGGTCGTCTAACTAGGTCAATATTATTCTTTTTTTTTGTCATTAGCATGGCAGAAGATGCAAAAAGGTGAGGCAATGAACCTTTTGTCGAGTTATGACAGCATGAGGTGTTTTACTCTCTTATGCACGGACAAACTCTACCTTCTTCTGACAAGTGAAGAATAGTAAACGAATAAAGGGAAACACAGGAAACTAGGCCACTGTGGTAAGGAACCCAGTGGAGGCCTGTAGCAGGAACAAGATGCAAACTCCCACGCTGCTGCAGCCTCGCTGTTAGCTGAGTGTTGTTTGATGTATGTTGAGATGCATTTTAGCTTTTACCTGGCTGTCAACAAAATATATGGGATGAAAGATGAGGTGGAATGAAGAACTTGGAGACAAAGGATGAAGGAGAGAAATACACCTGACAGACTGCACTATTCTGCATGTCAGGGCTGGATAGTGGGCGATTTCTAACACCATCTCATTCAGGCTGGATATGTGCCAGCACTTATATTTCTAAAGCTGTTGAATGTTCTACAGGAGGAGGCCTCTCGCTGACGCTTCTTATCTTGTCCACGTGCTGTAACAATGAGCCTCTAATGTACAAATCACACCAAATGAACATGATACCAGAGCACTGTTGCACCGGTGGGATGGAAATCCACAAGGGAGACAAATATCAATTTATTCTTCCTTTCTATGCATACAGTGTGTCTAAAAATAATGATTCCTAAAGCCTGTCTTTTGCCGTAAAAAGACCAAAACAGGCTGAACCATGTGTAATAATTGCTGAGCTTATTAATGCCAGATCCCGAGGCTGGAGTAGTTAACAGGGACAGCGTGTTGTGACCGTATGCCCCAAGAGGGGATTGGAAAAGCCTTCGCACCGGCACACTGGCTGAGAATCATTTATTTGATTAGATTTTTAATTAAATATCTCTCCGAGGAGAAAGAGGGGGGAAAAAAACATAACTTTTTATCATTTAATGTCTAATTCCAATTTATTTGGAGACCCGCCATTTCTCTAATTGTATCTTTCCTTAAATACATGTATCTTTTTTCTGGCTGCCGGTCTGCAGTACTGGGTACTGCAGACAGTTCCTTCAGTACTGCAGACAGGCAGCCATTTTTCACTTCTTTTTCCCCACCCTCTCTCCCTCTGCATTGTCTCTCTCTACTCTCCTACAGTACTGTTATCGTGCTTTCTCACTCACCACGTGTTTCTGCTTTAATCATAATTTCCCTGTTTTTTTGCACATCTTCCTCTTTTCCCCATAAACAGTCCCTCACTGTCTTCCTTGTCAATCTTCCCTTTCTCTCCCATTCCTTGACCCAAATGGCCACCGCCCCCACCTCACCCTGCCCCACGCTTCTGACAGTCTGTGCAAGAGAGAGTGACAGACCTGTCTAACTGAGGCTCCACTGAGAGTGAGTGAGAGAGAGAGAGTGAGAGAGAGAGAGTGTGTGTGTGTGAGTGTGTGTGTGTGTGTGTGTGTGTGCGCGCTCAGGGGTGTAATCCTCTTTGACAGGGAAAGAATTAAGAGACGGTGACAAGGTAACATCACACACACAGGAAAGGCCTCGAAAAGATGCAATCACTGTTCCCTGCTCACAGAGCATCATCTTCTGTTTTCTATCATTTTATTGTTCCATTCCTATTTTAGCAACATGGTTAGAAACGCTACTTTACAAGTGCTTGATAAATGTCAAGACAACAGGAAGAAAAGGAAAACAGGAAACAAAACAGGAAAAGCCTCTCTTTGTTCTCTTTGGAAAACTAAGTGGTCAAGGTGCCTGCTTTCAGTTTGGTGCCTCTTTCAAGGACACCTAACACAGTCAGGAGTATGCTAAACAAAGGCCTAATCACACAAGCAAACACAAAAGGACAGAACATCAAACTTGGACCCCCACTGGGGAAACTATTTGTGCATGTGTGACATGATTTTGTGCAGAATGTGCGTAATTCATCTCCGCCCTCTTGACATACCTCCTGAGTAAGAGCTTGGGGTGGTTCTTGCTCTCCAGGTTTTTGTCAATGAGGTCAGACAGGAGCTGTTTGAGGACGCCGGTCGCATACTCCATCTCTCCTTGCAGAGCCGTCATGATGAGCGATGCCACATTGCCTCGATCACGCATGGAGAAGGACCTCTGTGCTTCCAAGGTGCGGATGAAGGTAAGCAAGAAGTGCTTTTTGGTGAGCAGCTGGCCAAACAACGTCAGAGACTTCTCCACATTGGCAGGCACCTGAAGGAGAGGTGATGGAGGTATTGGTGGGAATGAGTTGTGAGGAAGGGCAGATGTGGTTGGATGGAGGAAAGGTATTCATTTGTTGGACACAGAGAAGGGAAAATGAAATGGAGGCAAGGAGGGGGTGGTGAAGGCGGTGTGAAGGAGGTCAGAAAATGTGTGAGAGGGAGAGAGATTCAAATAAATAAAGGGAAATCAGAGGAGGGTATGGACCATAATAAGTGAGGCAGCGGCATATTGAGGGGTTGAGAGAAGGATGAAGAGAAGTAGGTGGAGAAAAGCATTGGGTGCAAGTTACAGAGAAAATATGATAAGAGAAATGGATGAATGAGTATGTGTGAGAGTGAGGGATATCAGAGGAGGGGTACTTTTGGGGAAAAGAGCCACACATTCACATGCTCAACTATATCTGCAGTATGTATCTCTCCTTCTTTACCTCCCTTCATCCCTTACTGCCTCTCCTTTCAACGCATTCTTTCCCTCTCAAAGCAGCGGGCAGGCCTACCCGCTGAGGGAGAGGAATGGAGGTTTGAAGTGAGAATGTGAACTTCATGCTGTAATAAGAAATTGATCTGCCTGCAAGTGGACTACTGTGGCCTGTGATTGCCTGGGCCATACAAATGAAAATCCAATGTTGTGCTACACTATCCCTTTGGAATACAGTTGATAGCACAAGCAGATATGCCTCAAAGCTCTGTCCCTGCAGCTGCCACCTTACCTGCATGTCAGCAGACTGCAAGTGTGCATTTCCATGAAATGTATGAGTGAGAGTCTAATATGTACTGATGGAGTGTTTCCCACACACACACACACACACACACGCACAGCCTTAACTTGGGCCAGCCACGCCAGTATATTAGTAGTAGAATCTAATCTAACACAATTCACATGAGTCTATGTGATTGAGTATTCCCTCTTGAGGAATTAGCTGTAGTAGTATTTTATTGAGTGTGTGAACATTGCTTTCTCAGGGGCCTCAAACAGGCTTGGTCCTGTCATGGTAATCTATTACTTACATCAAGTCTTAGTGAAGCTCAGACATCGATCCCTCCCCAAAAAGGAACCATCACCTCACTGTATTACATTAAAGTGATGCTCGCCCAAAATATCATCATGTACCATGTTATTGTCTCTGACTGGTACAGACACACTCTCTTCCTCTTACAAAGTCCACTTTAAATCACCACTGAGTCTGTAAAGTTCTGTTTGTGTACATAATACACATCTGGTTTCCATTATTTACCAGCTGTTGTTTAAACTATCCTCTTCAAAACAGACCATTTATAATTACTCATCTGAAAACACACACGAAAATGTTCATTCATCCAAAGTGTTTGTGTGTATGTGGGTATGTGGGTATGTGGGGGCATGTATGCAGAGGGCTCTCTACTGACCCGTACCTCCATCTCCTTGAGCACAGGATGGTCCTCAATTCCAGGAAAGAGGACCCTCATGGCATAGGTTCGGTAGTCCAGGAAAGGGATTCCTGCCCCATCCAGCTCCTGGGTCAGTTCGTGGATGTCCGTCTGTAGTTCTGCAAAGGCTGGACAAAAAGAGGGGACGACACGGTGTGAGTGTCAGAGAAGTTATGGTCTCAGTGCACAATGGTACTGGACAAAATACAGTACCTGCAGCTCTGAAGCTGAGGGAAAAGTGTAGGTGTGTGAAAAGCAACATAATGTGATGGCTGAGAGGAGCGAGAGAGATGGAGCAGGAAGAAGAGGGAGGATGGAGAAGAAAGTGTTGGTGCTCGGTGGCTGGAGGGGAGTCCAGGATGCAATTGCACACAGGAACATGAGTCTATGAGTGCACACACATTACACGCTGCCACCTTACATGCTTGTACTCCTGCAGCCTCACACACACACACACACACACACACACACACACACACACACTTTTCCTGTGCTGCCCCTCAGCTGAACACAACCTCGTGCCCAAATGATTTATGTGAGGGCATGTGTCAATGTTTTCACACATTCTCCATTCTGACCCTATTCTGTATACTCCACTGGCTTTACAGGTCACATCCAGAAGGAACAAATGGGATCAAATCCATTTCCCTCTCATATCCCATACAATAGTGGATATAGCTAGCAGTGAAGTGCCTCACTTCTCCCTTGTAAACAGAAAACTCCCTTGAGGAGAAAAACACAGCTATATGGTTCCATTAGGTTGAGTATGTTTGTGTGTGTGTGTGTGTGTGTGTGTGTGTGTGTGTGTGTGCGCCCTGCAGTGTTATCCAAAATACACCAAAACATGGATGCACTGCCCAAACAAACAAACTAAGCCCAGACTAACAGATGGCTCGTGTCACCCTTTTCCTCTCTTCCTATCTGTCTTTTTTCCCCTCTCTCCTCTTCTCTGTGTCATCTCAGAGGTCACCTCCCTCTCTCCAGCGGTAGTGTCTCCTCTGCTATACACCTCCATCTTTCTGTATTATCTTTCTGAAATGTACTCCTCTTGCCCTCCATCTCTTCCTGCATCTCTAATCACTTTTCTACACACTGCTGTGTCCTTTCACTAAGTTTCATACTTCCTTCTGTGAAGTCAACATTTTTGTTTTCAGTTTTCCAACAATTACAGAAAAAAATGCAGCATTCCACCTTTCTATTGTCCATTACTGTTTTGCCCTTCCCATCTTTCTTACACCTTAATCATTCAGCCATTCCCCTTTGCAGCCAAATATTTATCCACCATTATCTTCCTCATTTTATCCCCTTGGTCTTAATATCCAACTTCCTCTCTTCATTTCTTTACTACCTCTCCTCCCCATGCTTTTGCTCTGTTTATCCCCTAATCCATCTCTTCCTCTATGCCAACCCCCTTCCCATTCTCCTCTCATCTCACAAGTTGTCCCGCTTATTTATCTCCCTCGCTCTACACTCTTGCCTCCATCCATCCTCCTGATGTCTTCCAGACAACAGTGACAGCGGAGGACAGACAGGGTCAGGGCACCTGGACTCAGCCTCACACCCCAGCCAATCATCGTACGACCTGCTATGTGAGTTTATATGTGTATGTGATTGAAGGTAGGTGCAAAGGTGCAGGACATTAAGAGCTCAGTATCAGGGGGAGTGGCATGAAGTGCACGCGCACACGCACGCACACACATCCACAGTCATCCTTGGAGCAATTGACTGGCACAGTGCCTCAGGACTCAAGGAAAGAAATGTACCAGACAGTGTAAAAAGCGAAGGTCACGTCACATATTATGCGCAGCTTCATCTCACTGATGATGTCTTCAGGGGTTAACCCATCTCCTGCATGAATTTTTAAAATTGATTCTAAAATTATAACATTAAAACATAGTCTGCAATACTGTGTGTGATTAAGGGGGACACATGCATTAAACCAGACTGAAATAGATATATTCATGATGCTAACATCACTTTGACACAAAAACTGTGGTAGCAGTTTCCATAGACAGAAGTCTGCAACATTTAGGACAGATAGAAAATGATCAACAGAGATGCAGCAGATATCATCTTTTTAATTACATACATTTCCTATTCTTTGCAAAAACACTGCTCGTTCGTTACACAGTGCAATCTGACTGATGACAGTGTGATCAGAGAGTTGTATTATGTTAGGTGTGGCTCATGTAGTATAGAGCTGCTAGCCTTAAGTATAATTCACATTCACTTCAACTTCAGATAAACAATAACATCATCACCAGGCTTTTGCTGGTTCCAGCCCGATGAATATATGCTGCTGGACTGTTGTGTTAGTCTTTACCTCTCCTAACAATTCACTCTCTGCCAAACTCCTCTTTCCTTACTGTCCCTGACTCCGAGTCTCCCACCACCTCTATGCCCTGTGTTTATCTAACCTCCATCTCTCAGTGTGGATGGTAGTGAGGCCAGACAAGTCTCTCGTGAGGTCGAATCAACATCTGGTAGTTGGCGCGGATCAAAGTACTCTTCTGGAAACACACCAATGCCCACGCACACATGCAGGCGCACACACACACACACACACAGTTGCCACCTAACAGCAGGGGGACAGTTGGCAGTGAGAGATAGTGGGGAATAGAGAGTGAGAGAGAAAGCAAAGAGGGAAATGGATCGGAATGCTGAATGAGAGAAGTCAGCTTTTGAGGCGACGCTGTTGGAGAGAGATTTACAGAAAGTGATTTGGCAAATAAAGTTAAAGTCTGAGTATGAAAAGCAACAAGGAGACTAGCAGACTTACATGAGTAACTTGTGAAAGTTAAGTATTAGTGCTACTCATTCCATCATGGCCAGGTTTTGTCCAGACTGACCTTCTTTGCACTCAAGAGCCACCCTGGACTCCAGGTTGTCCATCTGCAGTTGAAGCCTTTTGAGGGTGCGGTCGGCATCTCGTGACTTCCTCTTATAAGCAATCAGCACCACAATGATAACCAGCAGGAGCAGGCCACCACCTCCTCCGATTCCAATGATGGCAGGCAGGGTGAGCAGGCTGTCTGAGTAGATCTGCAGGGTCCCTGGTGAATATTCAAAGCCTCCAACTCGCACCTACAAGACAGATATAAATAGACAAAGTTACACCATTGTTTGCCGAGCAGGTGGATGAGAGACACCGCAAAGAACAAAAAGAAATTGATGGGTTTGCTTGCGGCAATATTTGACAGGTTCCAAGTCAAAGCTGCAAAGCAATTTCATTTACATCAAGTAGAAGGTAAATTAGCTGCCACCAACATTAAAGCTTGTATGAGAATCATGTACAGACCTTATGGAAAGGATATTTTGCCATTTGAAAACTTATCACAAAAAGAGAAAATTCACAGTTCCAAATGATGATTACCCGTTTTCATATTAATGAATCATATTCATCCAAAGCTAAATTTCACATTGCAAACCGAGCCGTGCACACACAGGCCAAAACACACACACACACACACACACACATACACACACGCACACACACACACACACACTTTCACACATTTAGTAGTTTCGGCTTCTAGAGGATGTGAATAAAAAAGGAAAAGTATTTCTTTTAGATTTCTTTTTTCCGTATTCTATCTTCAGCTGGCTTATGTCTATGAAATACTAAAGGGAGGAGGGTAAAAATAGACTCGGCAAAGACCTCCAACGCCCACTAGCCATTTTTTGGTTTCTATTGAATATCAATACCGTTCAAATCCCAAGGGGGCTGGCAGCAAAACGAGACCAATCAAAAACCTCTAAGACATAAATACAGGCGCAATTACAGCCAGCGGTGGAAGAGACAGCGTGTGTGTTTGTGTGTTTGTGTGCATGCTGCTATATGAATGGGGGAAGAGAAATAAAGAGTAATTGAAGAGATTTAGGCCTGATGGATGGGAAGGAAAGAATGAGATGAATGAATAAAAAGGCAGGAAGTGGACTGATATAAAAAAGACGGATGAATAGCACAGCAGCAACAGAAGAGACAAAAGAGAGTGTAGAAGACAAGCTGTGGGAACTGTGAAAGCCAGATGCTTGAGGGGTAGGGTGATAAAACAATCTGATACCTACAGGAGGAAAATTAAACTTGAAGAGGTACAACTCTTAAGTTTTTAGGTTTCAAAAGATTTTATGATGCTTACAGCTCATGGATCGTGGATGGCACAGTTCTCTGCTCAATGTGTGACATATTAGACCAGCATAAGGAAGAATGACAATGGGAAAACATATTTTCAAACATTAATTCTAGTACCGCAGTATTTTACTTTTACTTACTGTGACTTTGTGCTCTCCAGTCAGGTTCGGCCATTCACACAACAGCTGGCTCTCAGACAGGGTGAGAACGCAGGGAGTCTCCCCGATCAGCACCGTGTAGTTCAGCTTGGTGTTTCCTGGGGCTGCAGGAATTAGGTTACGGCCCTGGAAACAGACACGCAGGGTTTGGTTAATTACACAAGGTCCAAGTCTGAGGCGGTCTACATAAATAAAATGATGGATGATCATAGGGTGTAAGCATTCACTCCAACTGTGATTTACGCTGTTGTACGAGAAGAAAAAAATCAGATTGGTTGACAGGTGTCAATAGTTCAGCAGCAGCTTTAAATCCCTGTCGAAGAAAACGTAAAAGTGCAGGTAACCATAGCAACAGAAATACTGGTTGTAGCTGCTAGATAGTACTACACAGAAACTGACCAAACCATAAGTTTCAACCAAAGGTATGGTTGATGCATGATGTTGATAAGGGAAAAACAACAGGAGAGGTGTCCTGCTGTTAAAAGGCAATACTGCAAAAGAGTGAGTAACTGTGTGCTGAATTCTGAGAATCCTGCATTCATTCGACTTTTCCAACCTAATCACAAAGTAAAAATGTTGCCCAAGATTGCATTAGACCGTACAGTAAATGGATCTTACAGAATAACACCCTCCTCCACTCCTCTGCAATCTCTACCAAACCCACTACGCATTGCACAGGAGGAGGATATAATTGCTGGAAAATCTTGATGAATATCTAACGTCTTTGCAATTATTTAATAGGATGCTGTTTCTGAAGCTGCTTATTTCTGAAATTTTTTACCCGCAGCATGGCAGGGCAATCAGAGCATTTCATTACTGAATTATATTTAGAATTACGGGGAAGAGAGGCATGGTTCCTTATTTCGAAAACTTCCTCCTAGTGGCTAAGAGAGAAAAAGGCTTTTTCCATTTACTGCATGATAATTTTGCCTCTTGCTCACGAAAGGCTTTGAAGTTTGAAGAGAGAGGTAAAATGACAAAATGACAGTGTTTTTGGGTGGGGCTCTGGATTTAAATATCTCTGTGGTTTGGGATTAAACGTGGCTATGAGGACTCTCTTCAGAAGAAATCTGGTAGAAATCGAAGCAGGTGGTATGGTAATGCATGGTTCCATGTTAAAAACACTGCTTTCCTTTGCACCTGATTTTAATGTGCCTTTTAAAAGTGACTATTTTAAAGGGCTCCAAACCCCAGTGGAGACAGCAGGCGACATCAAGGTTAAGGGACTTCTAAAAGAAAGCTGTGTTGAAAGGAAAACTCTAAAAGTGAGAGGTTGAAAGGGAAAAATGTATATACCTGGATGCTGGGAGGAAATTATTTCCAAGGCCTTTCAGCATCTCATCAGTTGTAGACTACGCTGAAGTAAATGCTGTATTTTCCAAAATAATTCTCTGTGAGACTAAGCTTGTGCTAACATTCAGATGAACCTTGCTTTACCATGGAACATTTTTCCATTGGAAAGGTTTTGATGTAAACTAAAATGGGCCACACTGACATCATTCGCTTCGACATTAAGACCATCTTTAAACAGAAGCTTTGCGCCACTATGTGAATGCAAAGAGAGCCGACAGCAGAGAAAAAGGGTAAGGTGTCACCAGAGTGGAGAAAGGAGAGTAAAAGTAGACAGACACGCAAGTGAGTGAAAGAGAACAAAGAAAAAGTGGAGCAAAGTCAGCAGAAAATAAAAAGAGAAAGAACCTGATGGATGTAAACGCAAACCCAGGCCCAAACAGATCAATGTTAAGAGCACAAGGTAATTTACCTTGAGAATGAGTGGTGAGCTTGGCTTCAACTCCAGCATGCCAGAGAGGCTCAGTGGTTCGAACACAGGGTCTGGGTGGTAGCTGAACGTCTCGTTTACGACCAGCACGGAGCGCACATCGTCCATGATGAAGCCGATCTCATCGGGACCGCTGCCGGCCTCTGAGAAACCTTTGTCAGAACCAGCTACAGACGGCGCCAGACACACCATCACGGTGTTATTGACGACCGTGCAGTTCTACAAGGGGAGACAACGAGAATCGGAGAAAAGAGAAGAAAATGGGGAGGGGAAGAGAAATGTGGAAAAATATCTAAATATAAACATAATCAGAAATATATAATGGCAGCAAAAAGGTTCTATGATATGAGTGATTAAATGTCTTAGTCATCACAAAATGAGGAAGAGGTTGGCTTAATAACATCAATGTTGTAATCAGTGTTGATATCATCTGGAAATTCCCTGTGGGGTTCGACACGTAAATCAGTCACTGAAGAACAAATGATGTAATGACACTCAGAGGAGCAGAGGTCAGCCAATAGCTGCTGACAACAACACAGCACCACTAAACAGACCTTAGCACAGCTCCACATTGTGTGACATCTTTACATTATGTCCTACATGCCACATGCTCACACCCAAAGGTTGTGTCACAAAGACACAGAAACAAAACTGTTTTTCTAGGTGAACACAAACATTAAGCAAGTAAAATGAGACTGACTGCAAAGACGGGTACAAAGGAAAAATGAAGGGATATTTTTACTTTCAGCTGAGAGCAGGAGTGGGAGAAAGGTTAGCTGAGCCCTGTGGTGCTAGGTGACGAGAGGGGGATTTGCCAGAGCCGCTTTATTGCTGGTTGACATTTCAAAGGTTAAACTGCTAAAAGGAAATTCAACATCAAAAACAAACAGAAAATGGGCCCTTGGCTGGTTGACCGGCAGGTCAAGCGTGTGCGTCTGTGTCTCAGGAGCGTGTGTCTCATCCGTAGATCCGTTTTTTTCACAGTGAGGGAGTGATGAGAGGCACAGTCAGAGACCTCTGTGTGTATATTGGTCTCATACTTCCCAAGCAAGTCACTGTTTTTTTTTGTCAACTAAAAATTGTGTGCGGGTGTCTGGATCCAACAACACTTACATTTTCTGACTTGGCAGATCCATACTTGGCTCTCATTTTCGGCTCCTTGATGGTTGCCAGATTGGTTCCAGTGATGGTCAACATGGTTCCTCCACTAAAAAGCGAAATCAAGACAAACATAATTATACAATAGTGCAGGGAAAATACAAACACTTCTATGTGCAGTTGCGTGTCATATATTCATCCCTCTTTTTTGTAGGATACAAGTGCATACACAATTCAGCAGAGATAAATGTTAATGAATCGGTTCTCTGCGGGAGCCAAGAGGGTCCTTCAAGTTGGAGATTTACCATTAATGTTCGCTGCCACTGTAGCCTTTCGCCTGCTTATTCATGAAAGCCAATTTTCAGGTAATGATAGTGACGCTAAAGCCCTGGCCTGAATGTTAAACGGTTGTTTAAACTGATGTGGAGGCTGGAGGGATGAACAGGCGAATCTGGAGCCGTACTCCCCAGAGCCAAAGCTGCTGGCCTATCCTAGCCACCTCTCAAAAGCCACTAAGCCAGCAGAGATATTTTCATAGCGTATTCGAGTTGCACTAGTAGTATTTTTCAGCATGAGATACACCGCACAGCTACACCTCTGTGAGTGATCTAACATGCTCAGTAACCTTTACACCTGTGACCTCTTCAGGTCTCTGTTACACTGACTAGTGGAGACATGGGTAATATGGGTAAGAGTCCTATTCCCCCACACTGCCTTCTTGACAGCTTCGGTCGGCCTGAGAACCTGAACTTTGTTTGATGAAAGGTGTTCTGACAGCAGATAAATAAAGTAAGCAAACGACCAAAAAAACTGCAGTGTGGTAAGATGAGGCTTGAAGCAGTGCCACTGCAAGTCACACACAACATGTATTCTTTAAATAGTGGTGGTTTCTGAGTACAAGTGTTGATCTATTAGACACTACATCAATTCCATGGTGGAATTCATCATGAAATGTAAATATACACGCAGAGAGGCCATTCATGACAAAACATCCATAAAAGATGGCATTGTTTTGCTGAGCGGGGCTTAGGTGCGGCTGGTCTCAAACCTTAAAGTTAAACACACAGATAAAGAAGCAGCGAGCTGGAGGGAGTGAGGCAAAAGTAGACTCATGGCTTTTAAGAGGCTTAAAGGCTGGTGTGAAAAATGAGAAGTCAGCTTAGAATATTTAAGGTCACCATCAACAGGCAGTAGATAAAAACCAGTACACTGTGATTTGTGTCAATATGTGGCAAAACTCCTTCTTTCCAAAAATATTGTATATACATTGTATATGATATACTGCACTATACTGTGTAAACAAGATCACTGCATGCCACATATTTGTGTGAAAAGCTCCTCCTGAGGAGTAGAACAAGCCTCAGTCATGTCAAAGATATGTTTAAGACAAGGGAGGGTCTGTGCTATTTGAAATAGCCCTGGCAACAGGGATACCAGAGGGGATGCGGCAACAAAATAGCTGGGTAAATAAAAGCCTGATTGGCCTTGGGAACCAGGCACCTCCTCCTCTGGGAGTACTAAGTAATACACTATGCACAAGCCGGGTGCTGAGGTTATTTCCCTGCAAGCTTAGAGCCAACACTTTCATTCTCTTTCCTTTCGTCTGCCCTCAGCAGTTCATTCATCTCACTCCAAATGAGACTTCTCATCTGCTCACACCTCGTTCACATGATGAGAGACTCTGGTCTCCCTGAAGAGTTTCGAACATGGCCCCTGTTTTCACCTCAACCCCCTGCCATGATGCAGTAGTGGACTGTTATGCTCCCTGAGCAGACAATTTATCTGGTGGAAAAGTCCAATGTGAGCTGTTCTAACAGGTAAAAATACCAGAGATATAAAATATGCAAGTCAGTGTTCTTTTTTAACAAAGTAAGTTTTGCCAAGAATTGAAATGTATCACCGTCAGCTGATTTTAATTGCACTGCAACACCAAAAATACAGGAAATTTACTTTTCATGTAAATGAGACAGTGGCTACTGTCATGTGCTGGCTTTATTTCTAAGCAGTGGAGGAGAGGAGTTTCTAGGTCAGTCTAGTGAGCCCATTAGCATTTGGAAGCTCTGAGCTTTTTTCACAACACACAACACAGCTTGTGTTTGCACAGGAAATCTTCCTGTGGCTATGGCGTCTCACTTCAATAAGTCAAATAATATTTACTGATACATCTCTGCTGCAGCTCATCAACTAGCAGTGCGCTGCTTCGGGAGCCTCCTTTACTCCTGTTCCTGCTCCCAAGGCTTTACTTTTGAAACATAAACAGAATAAATGATATGCATTTGAGAATCAAGATGAGCGTGAAAAAGGGAAAGGGATGCTTTTTTTAAAATTCCAGACTCAGACGTGGAATATGCCACCAGAATAATATATTTATCACTTTTTACATAGTTTATATTTCAGATTTGAAACAAAAGCTAATGTATGGAATATGCACCACCAGGGATAAATGAAGTATTGATGCATTTGTATCTGTACCATAGATCAGTGCATCAAGCAGAATTTCAGATCAAATACTAAGTTGATGTAAATTATACATAATGAAATGATCATGTGACACTGTGAGTTATTATATGTTGATGCATGATACTGTTCCCTTTTACACATTTCCTCTGGACTGTTTTAGGGCTGATATATATGATGTACAAAGTATTATTATTATATATGATATATATTATATTGAGACTTCATTAATCATCATCATATTTGTGTGGAAAGAAAGAGAATCCTTAACACTCATAGAAAATGTTCATCTTTGCTGTAATTGCCTCCTCACCTGGCGATACTCCAGTCAGGCTCGATCTTGAGGACTGTAGGATCATCTGTGTAGTTGAACTTGACATCTGGATTCCTCAGCTCAGCAGAATTGATGTCTACCATCACTGGGGTGCTTCCAGGAGCTTGTCCTGCTGGGGTCACACACACAATCTCCTTGCCACTCCGCCTGGAAGAGTAACAAATACAGGAAGTTAAGGAAGACCAGAGAGAAAAATACTACATACAGAGCTATGAAAAGACTTCACTGTGGACTGTTCACTCAAAAGAACAATTATGACGGTCTGTGAGACAAAAAATGAGGTTAAAGCACAGCGGCAAAAAATCCTACTTAAATAATTCATAAATGATTTATCTGATGCACACAACAACACACACCAAGCGGCAACACAGCCTCCTATCCACAAGGCCAAAATCTTTCACTCTGTCCAGCCCTGGTTTCATCAGCCTGTGTCACTCAGTGCTGTGCTTCAAAGCTCATTTCTCTCTCTGACTCCCTCGTTCTTCTCTCTGTACGTCTCGCCTTCCCTCCTGCACTTTCTTTGGCTGATAGATCTGAAGTGGCAGGCTGGTCGTGCTTCTGTGTGATGTAACTCCCTCCGTAGCAGACAGGCAGCCAGCTGTGACCTGCTGGGAAACTTTGTGCCACTGCCAGAAACTCTGTGCTCGACTCCAGTGGCTCATTCCACTGTGCCCTTCCCCCTGTCAGGGGGAGACACTGCTGGCCGAGCAGCGGGGGTGTGGCTACCAGTGATGCTTTGTTTGTGTATGTATGTAATCAGCGCACTAAGCTTGTGTGCTTGCACTGCGAGAAGGTCTGAATTTACACATAAAGTTCACAGCCAGAAAGTGAACATTGTACAAGTAGATGTTTTATGTCATCTGTGAACATCGTGGAGTGCACTGCAGGTTTGTATAGACGGGGGTGTATGAAAGTCCTGCAGGCATGGTGGCAGGCAGCGCATTGTGAAATTTAGAACTTGAAAAGAGCAAGCTGATCGGTACACAGTCGCTTCCTCCGTAAAAACCACAGAAAGGTAGAAGATGATGGAGAGGATGAGCGAGTGAGACACTATGTCGGGTGGCTCTAGCCATGCTGGTTGGGGTGGGGCTGCGCAGGAGGACAGAGTTATAACGGCAACAGAAAGCAAAAGCAGGGATTGGGTGTCTTTGTGACATATCCAATACTGTCTCTGAGGAGGCACTCAGACTGAGAGGGCACTGAAGAGGGGATGAAGATAAAAGAAAAGAAACATGAAAGAAATTATCCGAAAAACAGGTTTTGCACATTCCACTGGTGCCGGGTTTCCATGGAAACCGTTTTCGCAACACTACGGCCATCAAGAGCCCCTGTGGTGCCACATACGTAATTTTTGACAAGGTTGCAGCCACACAAAAGAGACCCGAGAGGAGAGACAGAATGAAAGAAGGAAAGCGATAGAAAAGGAGTTGCAGAGGGAGATAAGAGGATGAGTGACTCGGGGTAAATAGGTTTTGATTAAAGCAGAGGCCCCTTCGAATACAAAGACGCATTACAGAGATGGACTCAACCAGTTCATTATTTTGGCCATAAAGGTTATTGCTGCTTAGTGAGTGAAAGGCCAAGGCTATTATGTTCACCTTTCTAGGGATATGCTACAGAGCTTTAAATTGGCCTTTACGTTTCTTTTGATATGGTATAAAAAAGAACTCGGGAGGTGCAAGCTCATTAGTTTAACCCATCACTTGTTGCCTGAGAGAAATAAAACCTCTAAAATAAAAACAGCAACAGTTTGGAGAATTTGCCCTGAGGGGGAAGCAATAAAAGCATAAACAAGACATACGCGGGTCATTCTGTATATATGTGTGAGCGAGATAACCAACGCTCTTTTCACCAAGGTTTCTTTTCACTGCCATCTGCCAGACACTGTACATGGGTGGATTTAGTCCAGAGCTCTGTTCTCTATCAGTTTGCCAGGAGGGATCTCAAAGAAACAATAGAATTCTTGGCCGGAGGAATTAGAGTCATATCAAATTGGATCTGCGTCTCTTCTGCTCAAATCCTGGCACAACCTCTCACAGGGTGAGTGACAACAGAAGATAACAATTGCAGATTATTTTAAAAAACTAAAAGAGAAAAAGAAAACAGGCATTTCAAACATGAGTTCAAAGCAGGAAAATATGAGTTGCAGTTACCAGCAAAACTCTACCATTCCTTTGTAAGTATAGACATATCACTGACCAAGTGTGGGTCATGCACAGCCCAATTAAACAATGATATCAGCTTACTGGAGAAGGGCTACACCGCCATTCTCACAATTGCAGTAAATTACAGTACTGCAGGATTTTCCTGGCTATATTTTTAGACCTGTGGTAAATCACAGGCAGTGACCAATACATGAAAATGGAATTACTATAGTTACTAACATTTACCAGATTTTGACAGAGTGATGTACAGTTTCATTCATTCATCAAAGTTTTCATTTTGTATTTCAGAATGAAAATCAGTGACATTTGATGATACTACATCTTGTAACAGCAACGCCACATTCACACTAATCTACACTGTTTGTTGACAACAGAGTCCCTGCCTTCAGACCAGAATGTTACATGCTTCATATCCCACCAAATGCTAACAAGTAATAAAGCAAATTATAAAGGTCTTGAGAACGTGGGATTCACTAACCTGACAAACCGACACGAGTGAAGTCCCATCTTCACAGATACAGCACTGCCTGCATTGAGATTAATGCCTTCAATGGTGATCCTGGTTCCTCCAGACAGTGGGCCAGTAGAAGGATGGACACGCGTAAAATAGGGCGACTATTGGGCAACACACAGACAAAGGACATGCAGGTCAAGCTTGAGTCAAGGTCAAAGCAGGTCTGTCCTGATCGTGAATAACAAATACCTAATTAAACATGTCCATAGAGATTTGTCTTAGCTGTAGCTAGAGTCAGTCACACTTACCACAAAGACAAAGGCCTTGGTCGAGACTGCTTTGTAGTCAGGGTGAATGCAGTCCCTCACACACACTTCCACTTGAGCCTCTTGCACCCTGTAACCTGTTGCATCGTTGAGCCGACACACAATCCTGAAAAAGCGGAAACATAGCAGGACATTTAATATTGCAACTAAATACAATAAGTAAATGCATCATTTTAAGGTTGGCTTTTCAGTGTTTGTTTAGGAAAGGGATTGCTTAGGTAAGAAGGATTAGGTAAACAAGAACTGGAGAAAGAAAATAAAACAGAGGGGGGGAACAGTGGAGAGCGTGTGAAGAGAACTAGTGCAACATTTCTCTTCTGCCCTGTCAACGTCAGAGGAGCACACAATAAACTGAACTGAAAATTCTACTGCCATAACAATAACAAAAAGCAGAACAAATGCGCTATTAGCAGAACTCTGCAGCGCTATGAAAGGGGGGAGTTGTGTATGTGTGTGTGTGTGTGTGTCTGCATTAGTGCGTACTGTAGAACCATAAGCCTCGCACTTGGCCCTGGGCGCAGGCTGGCCAAATGAAAATCCATCGGTAAAATGATTGAGTGAGGGGAGGAGTGGTGGTGTAGCCCACAGGGGGAACACACACACACACACACTTCATGTTTCACCCACTAGAGACACACTTGACTGTTAATTAGCCAGAGCAAATGAATGAGATGGAGCAAAAGGGCGAGAGTGCAGAGGAAAGAGGGAAGAGGAGACAGGAGAAAGAAAGGGAGAGTTGGTTAAAGTGAGAGAGGCTGATTAACTGTAAAATCCTAATACCCCACACATCTCTAAAACATCTTAACTCTCCTGCCTCCATCCTCCCTGCAGGTGGCCATGGCAACTGCAGAGCTGCGGCAACAATGAATTTCCCATTCTTATGCTGTGTGTTTCCATTGTTTTTATTTTCTCTTTCATTTATTCCCATGTCTTCCATTATGACAGGGCCCATGATTAAAATGCTGGACAGCTCACAGTAAGAGACTGCGGCTTCACTTGCATCCTTCCCGCACAGTTGACAGGTGGCTACACTGAGCTGTTATTACTTATTTAGAAAGACAGAAAGTTCACTGTACATTCGTAAAGATACAACAAGAAAAAAACGAACCACACTCAATAAAGTAACTGAGGGAATCATAAAAAGAATTAAACAAAAAACTATTAATAAGGCAATAAAAAGAAGAAACTAATTCTGTCATTTTCACTTCTTTTTTAATTTTCTTTGCTTTTTCTTGAAGTGGAATCAAATCCATCTGTTAAAAAAAGACAGAGGTGAACAACCAGCTGATTAAAATATTCTTTCAATTTAACGTCTCTCCAACCACAGAAACAGGGAGCAGTGTCCGGGCAGTTAGAATCGCAAGTACTGGAAATAGAGAATGAAGAAAAAAGAAGAGCAAGAACAATCTGTCTACATTTTGCCCAACAATCCTCCCCTTCTTTCCAGCAGCTGACCTTTGACCTGTGCTGTCAGTCTTGTAACCCTGTTCTGTCTCCTGTGCTATAGCTCGAATAGGGTCACAAGGATGACGAGAGCAACCAGACCATTAATGGCACCGTATGGCTAACATCACTTTTAATTAGCATGACAGCCTCACTGCCAGCCGCGCCCTCCTGCTCCTCTTCTGTGGGCGCTATGGCAACAGGCCATTGCAGTGTTACAGGGATGACAGGGTTAAACATTGACACCTTGGTGGTTCTGGAAGTGAATGCTTAGACAAAATGATCATGGGGTACCATGAAAACACTTGATATGCTGTGCATCTACAGACGCCAACAATAACAGTGACAATACATCAGGATCGGAAATTAGAAATCAAGGCTGACGTGTCCCTGCCATTTTCCTAAACACAGTTTGGGGACACCTGTCATTACTGGTAAGACCTACGGAGCACTGTGTTGTCCTGCCTGCCAAACCATCACATTCCACAATTCTTCCGTTTCCTTCTTTGCAATGGGGCACAGAGACAACGAAGTCTGCTGGGAGGCACACACACACATACACACACACACACACACACACACACACACACACTGCTCTGCAAATGGAGCATTTGGGTACAAATGACAGCTACATGGTTAGAAATAGAATATTGAGGACACCTCCAGCTGTGGGGATTGTCCCCAATTTTTCCTTGTCCTAAATTGTATCTTTGTTTCAGCATGAATTAAACATAAAATGCAGCGTGTGACTTATTTAACTCCTTATTCATGCCTTATT
This sequence comes from Trinectes maculatus, assembly GCA_016785345.1. Taxonomy (NCBI): domain Eukaryota; kingdom Metazoa; phylum Chordata; class Actinopteri; order Pleuronectiformes; family Achiridae; genus Trinectes; species Trinectes maculatus. Next base: position 220,579 of record JAFBJQ010000276.1, read on the forward strand.
CACTGAAGGCAAGAGAAGGAGACCCATATTTCTGGTTAGCTATAATAATGGAGCAGCAGCCTCACATTGGCTGTGGTTGACAACTGTTTTTCATTCTGAATGAAATACAACTGGGGATCCCCATGTTATTACAAACACCATAGAAGATTATTGAAATGAGTTAAGACAAAGAGTTTAGTCTTAAACAATCAACAGAACCGAAGGCTCAAGAGTGAACAATGAGCCATGATGATTTACTGCAGTTGCACATTTTCCCATAAAATACTATTGGAGTTTTTGTTGCACCAGCAGCACACCGTTGTTCACAACTGCCAGAAAATAGTTAATATAACATTTTCAGGTGCAGTGTTCACATGTTGCAAAGGTGTGAGTGAGAGTTGCAGAGTTGTGCGTTAGTTAGGCTTATAGCATGGGACTGTTATAAGTCAAAGAAGAAGCTAGAAAGTGAGGGATAGGAATAAAGAGGTGAGGACGGAGATGGTGTCAACGTACTGTTCAGCGCTGATGTATTGGTCCTCCAAAGGGTTGCAGATCACCTTGCCGATTCGGACTCCGTTCTGGATGTCTTTGAACTGCAGACCCAGGTTCTCGCCGGTGATGGTTAGCATGGTTCCTCCTTGTCTGGGCCCTGTCTCTGGAAACAGCTGGTGGAAGAACAAATGAAAAGGGGCATACGTTAGCCAGAACAACATGCGCAAACAATCAATGTCTACCTAAAGGAGTACATCATAGAACATATATAATGTATGTTACCACGAAGGACAGTTTGCTTAAGTCATGATGGTCATGACTGCGTGAATCAGGGAACTGTGACCTGTGAAAAATGACCTTGGATCCATTAACTCAACACAACTCAGTCAAACAATCACTGTCTGCCAACTCGGTCATTTAACCCAGACCCAACCATCAAGCCCTCCCTTACATCTCTCATTTAACCTTGTGACGATTAATCTACTCAACACAATTACTGCGCACAACGACCTCTGCTCCCTTTCTTTCCTCTCGAGGTCTGTGAAAGGTGTGCAGAGGTGCTAATGGCTATCCAAGACTAGCCTAGCCACTAATCACGATCCCATTCATCCAGCTCCGACACAGACAATGGCCCCCTTGGCAATCAGTCATTACTAGCATAATTAGGGGAAAAGCTAATTGGATTAGAACCTGGCGTAAGGGTGGGGTTGGGTCATTTGTTTCAGCAGGGTGGGAGGAGTGTGAAGAGTATTAGACGTTAGTGGTTAGGTATTAGGGAGTTGGGGTGTGGGTAAGGTCACACTTTGACCTCAGTTGCCACAAAGGAAGGAGAAAATGAATCATTACTGATTCAGCTCACATTCTTCCTCTCAGTGAGACATTGTTCTTTAAGAATACAGCCTGCTGCATACCAATCTATATCCAAATATCATTATGGACAAAGTTCCTTCCGAGAAACTATTCACCGAATAACATCCAGCAACTGACTGGCAACTACTGTATAGCTTCACACCATTTTGTACTCTGGTTATATTTGTTCTTTCAAAGGTCAGCGCTGTCAAGACAGTTTGCAATTGGTTAACAATTAGATTCATTTTTCAAAAGCAGCCACAGATGAACTTTATATCGGAGTACCAAGTTACATAAATGAACAGAACAGAGCAGATCAGATTTCATGCAAAAACAGCGGTATGATCTGGTGTATTGAGAAAAAAAAACATGGATGTGAATTGTGTTATAACATGGATAAAGAGGAGCTGAAGGAAAAGCTGGTGAACAAATTGTTTGATATTAACAGTTTGGGGAAATTTGTTTAATCACCCTCTTACTGCTCTCTGCCTGGCTTTGTTAAAGGCAGCAAAATCCAAAATGCAAAAAAATCTCAGTAAGATAAGGAGTGTCAGGAAAATATTTACTGTGCAGACATAAGTTGCATAGATGTTTACACTGATCACTTGCCATTAAGAGGGATCATTTTCTAAACTTTCTTTCAAGCACATCTACAGTCTCACAAATTTCAAACCGCTCTCGCAACCTGCTCTACCCTGAGTGTTTCTACCCTGAGAGCCTCACAATGAAGTTCCAGTCTAACATCATTATAGAAAAGGTGGCAGGCTGGTAAAAGCCACAGGTGTTCAGGACACCACCAACAGAAAGACACAATGGGAACAAAGCCCAGTGTCATGCAGGCCAGAACTGAAATGCCACAGTGATTAAGGAGTGTTTTCATTCTTACACCAGCTAAGCTTCTGATGAACACCCCGCCTCCTTCCCCTGCCCTTTCCCTCTTCCTCTCTCCTGTCTGTTTAATTCACTCCTTGTCTCTTTGTCAATGGGCCTAAATACATACATTTTATTTGGAGACCAAATCGCCAGTCCGAATCTCAGATATGGTAGTCAAATCTTTCTTTTCGTTTAACAGTGGCTTATCAAAACACACAGACACACACGTTGCTATATCCACAACTAAACACAAACAAAAAGCCATTTTGATAAAAGAAACAAGCCCAAACACTTGCTCTATTCTCCTTTTGCTGTTGCAGCGCTCGATACCCTTTCAAAGTCCTTTCTTTGTCTTTGTCTCAGACTTTTCCCGTTGTGTCAGAGGCTTTGTGTGAGGCCTATTGTGGCCAGCTGAGTAGCAGCGTACAGCTGGGAATCAGGGGACACAGGACGAGATATGAATATGGCATAAGGTTTCTGAAGATTATCTGTGATACTGAAGCATTGCAAAGTCACAAAAAGTCACAAATAAACTGATGCCAGTGAAAAACCTGAGAATATATGTTTTTTTAATTAGCTTTACAATCAAATGCTTACATTGGAGATAGTAAAAAGACATATAGCCTTACATATATGACAACATAGTCAAAAGCAGCTCACTTGAAGTTGGCTCACAGATGAAGCAAGGAAGAGGGGAAGAGGACATAAAGAGAAAAGGGAAGATAGGAAAGGAAGAGAAAGAGGGAATCGAGTGCGTAAAGATTTGAGAGACTGAATGAGAGAAGAGAAAAGCACAATGGTTAGAGTTGGGAGGGAGGACAGACCGGAATACAGGAAGAAAGATAAGAAAAGAAAGGATGGGGAAACAGAGCGGTGGAGGGAGATAAAGAAGTCTGGCAAAGGCCAATACTGAAGCTTGACAATACATGAGGGGCTAATGATTGGCCTTTTGAAAGCACACATGCTGTGAAACTAGACAAAGAAGCATGCAATCACGTGTGTGTGCGCGCATGCACGCACGCACACACAAACTCCTGCATAAAGACAAACCACAAAAGAAACTGCGTGGACACACAATATCACAAAAAATGAATCTGAGCGCATTAATATGCCACATGCTAAGACACTAAAATTGCCCACACCCATACACACAAACACACACACACACATAGCCAGTGTTGTTTTAATTGGTTTCTAAGGGCTAGCTGTAGTGCTCTTCCTGTCCCCTAGGAGTAGGCAGGCAGGAGATGATGGATGATGAAGGGCCAGGCAGCATTCAGGGCCAGGACTAGGACACTTCTGCACTATACTGAAAAACAGCACTGGACTTTTTGTGTGTGCATGTGTCACTGTCTCGATGACTGTTAATGTATTTTTAAATGTACTCTTGCAAATTAACCACAAATATATATGATTTTATACATCTGATATCTCAATGTATGCTTCTCAGAGAGTGCATGTGCTTGTGTGTGGGAGCCAGAGTGATTTCTTGCTGTGTGACTGTGTTTGTATTGGCTCACATAAGGACACAAGCGCCTTGTTACAGCAGCAATAATTAATCTTGGTGTGTGTAGAGTGTCACTGCAGAGAAAAACACAGCACTTTAACAGTCGAATAGCAAAACTTTACAAGGTTTAAAAACAATAATTCAGGGCTTAAAACATCAATTGCTGTGTTTGAAGAACAGCGCTTTGTAGCTGGAGCTATAACTGGAACGATACCCAACTGCACACTATTGAACAACTTCAAATGGGCAATAGCACACTCGGAAATGATACCAAATGGGTTCAACATGTGTTGCTCTCAAAGCACTGGATAGCTGTGTGTATATATGTGTGTACAGCTGTGTATGTGTGTGTGCACACGCTTGTTCACACTCTCACTCCACTGGCATTTCCCTGTCGGTCGAACACATTCTCCGGCTCAAATGAAATTAGTGGCTAATCCACTCACTAATGGCCACACAGCAGCTAGCATGCAGCAAAAATGAACAAAGTGGACTTACTAAAGCAAAAATAAATAAATAAAAGGGGGATCTGACTGAATGGATGGTAGGAAACAGTCTCATATTCAATTTGTGTGCTGCATGTGATGCTCTTTGGAGAACTAAAGGATGAAATGGCAGGAGAAAAGGGAGCAACGTCGCCTGCCGATGTTCTTTGGCATTAAATGTCACACTGTAAATGTCAAAGGTGGAGAGGAGAGGTGATAACAGTCCCTGCTCTGTCTCTCCCTCTCCCTCTCACTCAACCGAGTACGTTTCAATCTTGAAGCTTGTTTTTGAAGCTCCACTTCCGTCTGCTTCTTCTCTGCCACCAACATCTTACCCCCAGGCCAGGATTTACCCCTCTATATTAATGCAAGAGCACATGATTGCATGCACATACACACACATCCCCAGCTCACCCTTTCATACACACGCCCACCCCCTTTCTCATACATACATGCACACACAACCCAATTGCCTCTGCACGCTTGTTTCAAAGAGATAACTGAAGCGAGAGAGAGAGAGAGCAAGAGAGCGAGAGAGCGAGAGCATTAGCTAAAGGATTTATCTATGTGCCAGTGCCCCAATTATCCAATATCTCCATTACGTATTCAGAGAGACAAACCAGTGTCACACAGGGAAATGCACTGGGGCTTTCATCCATAACAGTCTGCACTGGTGAAATGGGCATTCGTTTTATACATACATATATATACACACACAGACATATATATATTTTACACTCATTAAAATGAAGAGAAATAGCAAGTGTTTCACCTGATAATTCTTCATCTAACTCAAGATAAACCAAAATTTCAAGAAAATGTTAAAAGCTTGAGAACGAATAATGGAGTGAAAACAAAAGAAGGGAAGAAAGCAGGGATAAATGGAGAAGAAGAGGAAGAGTGGGATGTCTAGACACGTCTCACGCAGAGGTGAATTGCTTCCAAACCCAGCTCTGTTTGTGTGCATGCATGTGTGTCAGTCCCTGTGGTGAACTGTGGAGACACTGACCCAGGTCACTGTCAGATGAGGACCACCGCCACGGTTACCGGTGGCAACAGATGGTAAGCCACGGTGTTTAGATGCCTTAGCTCACATGACTTGTCAGATTCACACTCACACTTACACTCACACATGCTTACACTCACACATGCGCATGCACGCGCGCACACACACACACACACACACACACACTCTGCACCCATGGTGAGACACAATTAGCAAACTTCACTGTTCTGTTTCTTGACTGCCTCTTCGCGCACACACACATCAGACAGCTACCCTCTCCTCCACAGGTGTGTGTGTGTTGGGGTGTGTGTAGCCATCATCTCTAATCATGTCAGTGTGTTCAGTCTTGGTGTGTGTTAACTGCCTCCTCCTGGCCAGCCCATCTGTGGTTGCAGTCACAGTGATGACTTCTAAGGTGTCTATCCTCCCTGCTGTCCTCCTTCCTACAATGTCCCCTTCACTTGCTGGGGCAAACAATGACGCAGCACAGGTTGTAATTTCAAAACTAAAGAAAAGTATGACTTTGGAAAGCTTCTGGTTTGTGTCAAATCGGCAGGTATCCATTTGCAAGATTGCTGAACATGAAGTAATCACATTACAACATGCATATTTTCATATATTTTAAATCCCCTCCCTTCTGACCCCTGCCCTGACAGAAATCTGGCTTGCTCGTGATGCAGTTGCTGAGACACAAACATTAAATAGCAGCTGTAGGTCTGCTGTATGTTATGTGAGAGTATGGGACGTTATTTTCAAGAAAACTTCTTGTGATGTTCTGATGTTGTTGAATGGTGATTGACAAAAATGTTTTCAGTACATTGCTGCCACCCTCTGAACTCTGAATTTCTCTGCGACATTTCTTCAATACTCTCCACACACACAGACACACAGACAGATCTAATCAAGACTTACTTTGGTAATCTTGGGGTGAGCACAGCGACTGTTTCCTGTGGTGGCATGCATCCAAGTGCTCTCTGGTGGAGTGCACTCCTGTCTCAGGGAGCACTTCTTCTCTTGTACGCACCAGCCGCACTCAAACCTGGGATTTGCCTTCAAACACATCCCACAGCTGTCTCTAAGTGCATAGCACTTATACAGGTGGGCTGGAGACAAGAATAGAAAAGAAACAGAATAAAGTATTGTTACAAAACAAGTGCATCAAAACCGTTTATTAAACTTAATTTAGAAAATCCTCCTTTTCAAGTTTGTCAAGTTCCATGTTAAAATTCCAGAACATCAATGTCAGAGACAAAGTTGAATTCAGGTACAAAATTTACCAAAGGCTTCAGGAACTGTACAGTGAAATGTTTTTTTCTCTCTCCATTCCATCCCCAAATCCCATTGGTCATGGAGCAGCTTTAAAGCAACCCTGTACCAATTACTGACTGCTGAACGACTCCATTCTAATTACATTAACATATCAGTATTTAAGAGAAGTGAGCATCACTCTTCACCAGATGATTATCATGATTAAAAAATAGGAAGGGGGGTGGCTATGAAGAGACACTGACAGAGAAAGGGAGGCATACAGTATTTGGGCTATAGGTCAACTCCGGGTTCACTTCTTGAGATTTACACTTGAGATAAGACACAATGCACAGACAGTAATGCATGCTGTTGATATGCTGCTGCATATAAAAGTTTCCATTTAGCAAAAGCATGTCCTTAGGAGAACCACTGTCTGTCAAAGCATTTTAGAATGCCTCCATGGATGTAAACAGCCTATTACTGTGGACTGCAGATGGCTCTCTATGGTCATATGTAAACGTATGGTATATGTTACATCCATATACTGTGACATATCAGTCATGACCTGCAGCTTGGAAAATATGTGAAATTTGAGATTATAATAGCTTGCTTAGTACATTTAGACTGGAACGAGTGACAACATTAAACCGAGCAAAGTGACTCTGTGGTGTCACCTTTCATTACTGACATAATGGCAATGATCACTTCTTTACAGATATTTCAGATATTTCAACAGTTTTTGATCAGAAGTAATACAGAAAAATACCAGCTGTTCCCTGCTGTTTTTAAGCATCAAAGACTAACACATAGATAATGCAGCTCACGCAATTGTACAAAATTCCTTGTGTTTGTCATCCACGGGACCTATTGAACACAGTGGTAACAAGCGATGATGTTATTGTACCTCACAGCAGGAGAATAGTGTTACAGCCCCCCTGCTGCACTGTACAAATCACAATAATTACGGACAGAGAAGTATAAAGACAGTGCTACCAGTAATTATATCCAACAGACGTGATCTCATTGTCTTCCCCCACAATAGTGCATCGATTATGTGTACGTATAATCATTACCCAAATGGCTCTTTGTGTGGAGAGTAAGATGCGGTTATCTGAGTCGATATTAAACACAAAGGCTGTTTCAGCTGCAGAGTTACATGCTCAAATGTGATAATGTTAAAATATTTTAACACCTTGATGCGGTCAACCAAAATGCAGACACCCATGAACCTGCTAAATATTCATGATCACAAATGGAAAAATATGTTCCCTGTAAAGCTAAAAAAAAAAAAGGCAAAACAAATGTTTCATTTAGTTGAGCAACTTGCTTTTGTATTAAATGAATGATTGTTAACGAGAAAAAAAATGCAGTAAGCTTTTAAAAAGCATTTTTCCTAAATACCATTCATTGGTGGAACAGCATTTGCTCATAAACACAGAGGAGCCTCATGCTCACTGAACCAAAAAGGAAATTACAATACATAAAATCTACTGATATAGTTTGTAGCTCAGTAACCGGTGTCAAACAAGTGACAGCAAGACCAACTCACCTTTGATGTTGTAGGGGTTATCAATGACAAAGTTTCCATTCCAAACAACAGACAGGTCCACTGGCAGGTCACTGATGTCATTACCCTCATAGGCATACTGAAATAAAAACAGGCACAGATAAGCATTCATTGTCATGCAGCAGCATTGTTTAAACAAATTTTGTTACACCAATATTCTTCTTACACCAAAAGTAGGATATTCTCAGTCTTGCAAAGAAAAACTGAAATAATAATTTAAAAAAAGAAAAGGAAATCAGCCAATCCCAAGATCAAACTCAGTTCAGCCAGTAGCTTGCAGTAATGTCAACCGCCCGTGGTGCTCACACAGTCGAAGGGCTATAAAAATGAATGATGGGAGATAGGCTATATTGTGATTTTAACATGCAGCACATCCACCGCCTGGCGTAGCACAGAGTTGATTAAGAGATTGGAATCCCCATCACCGAATGACTGATTCCATCCCAGTGATGAATGAAAAGTCTAATATATCTCCAACAATAATATTCTCATCTAATTTCATTGTTGCATCCTGAACTAATAAGAGCTGAAATGTAATTGACTCATTGTTGGTGTAATCAGTTTTATGGAATTGCTTCAAATTAGACAACAAGCTTCAAAAGAGGCAGTGTAATGGAAGTGAGTTAGCTGAAAATGTAACAGGGCGTCAAGAGCTCCTGTGAGATGTCTCCCAACTACCTAACAAATAAATTATCAATGGCGATTATCACCGGCAAATAAAATAAAGGTTTCAAATTTACACCGCCTTCCCAGTCCCACCCTGACATAAACAAAGCAGCTGAACACAGGTAGGTAAACAAACTCTTGCCTCAAAACACACATTTATCAAGACCGCTATACCCGAGTATGAGGCTCACTTTGCACACTTGTCTCTGATACAATATATAATACAGATCCTAGATAGTGAGAGAGAGCCGCACTTTGTGTTGAGGCTACTGCTGCATTGATGTGATGGTGATAGCCGGTTAAACTGAAGATGGGTCGTGTTAACCTAATGCCTCTGTCAGTCAAAGGGTGTCCACTCACTCTCACTGTCACTGCTATGGTCAGTATCTTCAGTAGCCTCAGGGTTAGAGATAGCAGGACAATTCTCCTCAAGTGGAGAGGTGATAAAATCCAATCCTCTGAGCCTGAGGCTATGGGACCCTCACAGATTGAATCGAGCTACAACTTCACCACTATGTGATATCCCCCACTTCAATGTGATATTGCCAGATTTATCATGACATCTGTAATAATAGTGTACTTGAATTTATTTGAGAGGGAAAGGACCGAGAAATGTGCATAGAAAAGATAAGAAAATGAGAGGACACAGCAATGTCACAATGCGTGAATGGCTGATTAATTCATTCTTTACTTTTGCGATTGGGTGATTTACATTCAGCGGTCCCAGAGGCAGAGATGCTGATATTCTAATAAAGGACTATTTCTGCATGTAACTCAGAAAATTCTTTGCTCCAAGAGTTTATGTGAAGGGGAATTTATTTCAAAATGTGTCTTCAGGCAAATTGTGGTCTTTTGATTTATTTAGTTGATCTGAACAACTGAAGAGCAAAGTTCTACCCCTAAGAAACTCCACCTTGGTGCAGGAAAGTATGGAGAAGGGATGGAAATGTTTAGCACGACAAGAAAAGCCAGACCTGTAAAGGTAAAGAGGGGCAGAGACGATGCACAGACAGAAGAGAGGTGACAAGTCATGTTAAAATAGTGGAAAACTTGCAAATGGATGATGGTTGGGAAATAGAGGGTGAATTGTGCAGCGGTACAAAAAAAAGAAAAGACTGTCAAAAGAAGGATGACAGTGTGGGTGGGGAAAAGGGTGAGGAGAGGATGAGACAGCAGCAGGAAAGAAAGGAGAAATAGCGAGGGCGAGATGGATAGAGAGAGGTGATTGTGTGTTATTCTGTGGAGACCATTCATTTACACATGGAATAAGAGGCTGGAGCTGGGCTATAAGCGCCTGAGCTGGTGGGAGCTAAAGTGAAATTGGCATTTTCAATTTGTTCCCTGACATGTCTGCCTTGGACTTTTCTCACATACCTCTGCCTCTCCTTTTCTCGCAATCCTCCTTTCTACCCCCCTCTATTCCACTCTCTCCCTCCCTCCCTCTCATTATTCCGTCCCGCTGCCTCGCTACAAACCTCCTCCCATACAAATCTCAGTCCAACTTTCTACCCTCTACCTTCATCCCACAGAACGCCCACGGTCGAACAGGGAAATGTGGAGCAGATTCCTTTACTGCATACACACTCGTACTATTAATACACATTTTGTAGCACACAGCACAGTTTCCAGACATCAATGCCAGCAAGTGTATCAAAGACTAATCACACTGTCTATACTGGAAATAAAAAGGGATGGATAAAAACACTACAAACACAGAAAGAAAGGGCACTTACACAACCACATATTTTAAATGTCTGCTATTGTATTTCTTTAAGTCTAAGCATGTGATCTTTGTCAATCTTTCCCTTCCTCCTTCCTATCCTCTCTCTTCCCAGGAGACCACCCAGTCTGCCTGGGAACAATATCTCGTCTTCACCAGGTAAACATGGAGAGAACATATGGGTGTGTTCTAGTGTGCAAGACAATGATAAAGAGGCGGAACACAGATGCACGAAGACACTCTACAGAGAACAGTGGGAATAAAATAGAAGAGGAGAGAAAAACAGATGATATAGAGCAGAGGCTGAAAGGCAAAACTAGTACTGAGTGAGACAAAGCCAGTGAAACAGAGAAACTGTTATCAGGCTGAGGGCAGCTCTACATCTGGCAACTGTACAAGTTGTTAGAGATGAAAGTGTTTTAAACCAATTAACCATCCTCTCCCAATCTTCTTTTCACTAAGCAACAGGTAGATTTCACACATTTGTACCATTGAGGTCTATTTTGAGTTAATAGTGAAAGGCTTGCCAGTTGTTTGAGTCAAAAATACCTTCGCCACAGGAAACACACTAACTATGGTTCCTGCCAATTAAGGAGTACACTAATATAGAGCAAGCAAAAAAAAAAGCCTGTGCTAGTTGTGTGTTACTGTCTCCACACTGACACACAACAAAACTCCCTGTTCTCTTTTTAATTATTTTAAATCCATTTGAAGAGTCTGTGTTTGCAAACGAATCAAAAAAGGCGGGTCTGCATCGAGAGAGGTACATTGTTTGAGTATTTACCTTCACTGAGCAAAACCATGAATATTTAGTCAGGTGGAGGTGTGTATGTGCATGTATGTGTATTTAATGGACAGCAGAGGGTGGGGGCAGGCATGGAAAAGGTTAGGTTGTGATCCAAAGCTTATCTCATTGCACAATAGGCTTATTAAACTTTCATACTGAACCAGCATTTTTGCAAGATGCAGAGTTTAGGGAATACATGCATGAACCGTATTCATGGTTTATTCACTGCACAGCAAAGTCCAATATAAAAATGCAAACATTAAGCATTTAGTTTCAAAAGGTCAGTATTTGCATGTTTGAGAGGGATGAGGAAATCTTTGGTAAATGGAGGTAAAAAACTCACAAAGTGCTACCCAAAAGTCAGTTACAGTTTAGAATGAGGCAGTATTTAATGTGTTATAGTCGAGAAGAGCAGTGAAATAGAGAGACAGAGAATTTGGGAAAAGAAAGTTCTTTGAAAAATGTCTAAGGGGACCAAATAAACAATAAAAAATACAAAAGTGTACTAATTTTTCTATTTACTAGACGTTAGCACAATGCATAAGAATTATACCCTCTCGGAATGGTAGCATGGGAGCATTTGTAAAAAAAATGCAGATGCAAACGCCACAGCATCAGCAGCTAGACATACGTATGTCATTGGAAACTGAGGAAGGGGAGGGGCAGGGTGGGGAGGATGGATGTGGGAACGATGAAAGAAGGCAGGTATGTAGTAACAATGGTTACCTCCTGTGAGGGTCACAGCCTGATAATTAGTCATTTTGAAGGTGCGCACAAGCTGGACAGCTAAAAATACCAAACCTGCCCAGGGCAAACCTAACCTGGGAGAGAATATGTCCCCCCCCAACCCCCCTTTCCTGGCCCTCTCAAGGTGACAATGACAGTTATCAAGAAGTATAACCAGACACAACACATCATTCAATCTAAATTATTCACCATTTATTTTATGTTTTAACAGAAGTCACATTGAAAGTGGGAGCACAGACTGAATGAAGGTTCAGGTGACATGCATTTTGCTAGGCCAGATAAAGTGCAGCAAACTGTGTGTTTTGGTGTGTAGAGTACACAACAACACCCTTTCACCCATAGACACAAGTCTTCCTGGCAGATGTGACTTCCTAATCAAGGATCAAGTGGTAATCCTTTTTGCAGCTTAGCCTGTGTGTGTACATACTGTATATACTGTATACACACACACACACACACATACACATACATATATATGTGTGTGTGTGTGCTGTATGTGTGGGACTGGTGGCCTAGAATCAGCCCAGATCATAATAGAGGCCTGTTAGCCAGTGCTAATCGCTAATGCTAACAGGATTGGAGCTTGGTTGGACCCAGTTACTGAGCTTATCTCCTATGTACAAACACAAAAAACAGACAGACACACACGTGCAGGGACACACGTGCATACATGGTTGCACATAAATTTTCTTCACTGATGGAGAGAAAAGGGAAAGTGCTGGCTGGAGGGAAAAATAATGCTGCCATTGCCAATGTGTCTTATTTTACAGCCTAAGCATTACGCTTGTGTAAGCTTACTATGCTTCTCCCCAGACAAAAGGCAGATTTTTGGTTTCTTTGCAGAAACATCAGTATTTTCCGCATCCTCCCTCTTACCACTCTGCCCATCATGCTGTTCTTCTCATGGTCATTGTCTCCTCATTTACTGCTGTGCTCTGACGAGACGGCTGCATCTTGCATTTTCTTGGTTTGGGGTCTTAACTAAATAATAATAAAAACTAGAGATGCAGTCAGACAAAGGGAACTGAGAATCAGCATTGGTGCTTCGTTCGCCCATCAAACCATCACAGAGAAACCTCAGACGGAGCACTATTATAACAGGAGAAGGATGTAGAGTAAAGGTTACAGATTGTAGTGATATACGGAGAGAGACAGAAATGAGAAAGTGATGATGAAAGTGAGGTGCAGGTTGGGGTGGAGAAGCTGGCATATGCGGATAGCTAAGGAGCAATTAATTCTTATTTATGCAGAACAGGAGTGTGGGAGCTCTGCTCGACACCTGTCAGAGGGGAGGAGAGGCAATGAGTCAGTGATGGGATGATGATGAGGATGACGATGCAGCCATAGGAGGAGAAGGCGGCATCACGATGCAGAGTGAGGGAATATATGACAAGAAAATATGAAAAGAAAAGTGACTGTAAACACTATACCATACATTTTCTAGTCCGCAAGGTAGTATTATAAATAAATAAGTAAATTAATAAGATGTCCATATACAGAATAGTAGGTAGTACAAAAATGTATTCTAACCAAGACGAGAACGTTCCTTACATTTTCAGAACCTAGTGAAAAAGACACAATAACTACAAAAGACACAACATAGTGCCTCAACACTAAGTTATGACATTAAAGGTGAAAGAAATCCAACAATTAATGGTCTTCAATCTGCAGAAAACTACAGTAAATCCCACAAAATCTTTCCATGAACTTTCAATCCACACACACACACAGATGCACAGACACACAGACATGCGCACAATCACACACGCGCACACACACAGACTAGGAGGGAGAGAAACTCTGCAAGCCAATTAAAACAGTGTCAGTGTGTGCTGTGGCTGACTGCAGTGGCAGGTCTAGTGTTTATATCTCATTAAGCTGTGCCAGGCCATGCCAGACCAGGCTGTACTATGCTCTGCTGAGCCTGCCCTCCAAGCACCAGCACTGAGGCCCTCATTAGTCCCCTCGCTGCCATCTTTACCACTGTGCTTATGTACAGTTATCTGCTTGTTATGTGTATTTACAATTAATTAATAATTTTTAATACAAAGTTTTTAGTTTTTACATTTTCCAAACTTCTAAAAGTCAGAAAAAAGGACTCAAGTAAGCGTCCTCTCTCTCCCACACACACACACACACACACACACACACACACACACACACACACACACACACACACATATACAAGCACACACTTATTTCATGGCAGGGTGAGTGACACCATTAGACCAGTGAGGTTTTTGTTATCCACTTTCCCTGCAGTCATGTTTGGCCTCCTCGATAGACCTCCATTTGCTCCATCTATCTATCCAGCCATCCTTCTTTTCTGCCATCCGACTGTCATTTCTCCTCAATTTGAGAGGGAGCAAATGATTTGTCCTCTCTCTCCTCAAAACTGCCTGTAAGGTCTGGTGGTAATCTCACTCTTTCCCACCCTTACCCTAACTCAACTCTAACATGGCTTTGCTTCCTTTTTCTGGTAACTCTACCCCCGAACTTCTTTTCCTTTCTTTTCTATCATCTTTTGTTTCATTTCACACAAACATTCTCCAACTCTCTACAGTCTCCTAACTGCTTTCTCCACCTTCTTCTTCTGCTGTCTTGTTGTAGGTTTGTGTGTATGTGAGCTCATAAACACAGGAGCATATATCTCTGCTGTGCAACTGCAATTCATCATCATTTTATCTGCCTTAATTGGATGCCATCAGGACCCCTGATACTTCCAATCTCTTCTTTAACAAACAGCTGCTCTCTACACACGGAAAATAACACACACCCTACCCCAAACTAAATTTTCTCCTGCTGCGCCATTGTCTGCTTCTGTTTTCCTCACTGGTGAAGGAGTGAAAGAAGGAGAGTGATCGAGTGGACGAGTGGTTTATCAGACAGAAGGTAATGGTGTAAGGCCGTCGCTGATATTATCTGTCCTCTCATTCCTGCCCTCCAGGCAGAAACAAGAAAAAGAATCAGGAGAGAAAGAGAAGGGCAAGAACTGAGACACCAAAGTACAAATGGACAAAAGGCTGAGACCAGAGGGAGATAAAGGAGTCGAGAAAGGAAAAGTCTTGAACGGTTCAGCTCTGTTTTCTCAACCTGGGCCTTCAGACAACACCCAGCTGTGCTCCATCAGGCTTTTTGACCTCAAAGTGTGGTCATTTCTGTGCAGAGGCATTGTGTCAACATGTGTTTATTCACTCCCATGACCTCTACGAAGCTCTGCGCACAACTTTCCAGCCCACAGCTCAGCATCTACTGGCCGTTTCACCCTGACCTCAGCCTCTGATTGGCCCACACACTGCAGGAAGCTGCCGGAGCTGGGTCAGAAAAACAGAAAGAGGCAATGTAGACACCAGCTTGGTGTTTTGGTTGCTGCTGACCAGAGTCTACTGCTACCATAAGGCCTGACGAATGGCTCCATATGTGTCAGTGGAACTGTGGGCTTATTTGGCATTAAGAAATATGTAGAGGACAAGTTTTTTATTGAACAAATTCATCAGTTTTCTCCAACTAACTTGCTATGGGAACTTGAACAATCTGCTATCTCATCAGCTTTCACAGGTTCCAAAAATGTCGAATTATGTTTGGCTGAGTACCCAAATTGAAAAGTGTGTGATGACGAATTCCTATCACACAGCAACATTTACAGCTTTGAGCTCATTTGAAAACATTTTATCTAAAAGTAGGGTTTTTTTCTTGATCATGAGGCAGTCTTATGTCTCTGAATTCTTTCTTGTGTGGTAGGATACACTTGCTCTTTCCCCTCTGGGGCCAGTTGGAATGTACAGTAACAGTATACAGAAACACCATCGTGCCAATATCTTTCTCCCTTAAGCAGATATGGATAGTCAATAACAAACCATGTTAGCACAGAGCTACTGTTACACTATCATATATCATATGTGTCATATATACAGTGGGTTATTGACAGCCTCCTGTTAGGGGATACTATAGAAGAGTATTGAGTTTTTACAGTCATTGTAAAGGGAGTTAAGTATGGGAAACTAGGGTTTAAACATGATACTACTGTGAATATTTGGAATATCCTGTTTTAAGGTGTCTTCTTTTGGATAGCATGATGACATTGTATGAAATAAAGGAGCCTGAGCTTTGGCCTCAGGAGATACTTCTGAGCTGTTCACTTCAATATCCCTCTCCTTCTCATTTTTCTCTATTCATCTCATCTGAAATCATACTAGGCACCATTTTCTCTCATCTAGCATGGCTGCTTTCATCAGTTTTTGCTGTTTCTCCACTGCTGTCTAGTGTTACTACCTAGATTACTGCCCTTTGTATAATCCCTCTTCTGTGTTTATCCTTTGCTCTGCCTTCTCCACCTTCAGGAGGTATTTTGTCCTCTCATTCCCCCATCCTCTTCCTCTCTCCATCTTCCCTACTTTATAGGAATTCTTGCTCACATTTTGTACGAGTGAGTGTGCACGTGTCACTTAGACACAGTGATAAACACTATTTTTTCTCTCAAACACAAGGCTAAATTGCTGATTAGCACCCATGTCTTTATCCCACTGATTAGCATCCCCAACCCACAATAGTCCTTCTGCAGCAGTGTAATAGAAATCTCACACCAAAACATACAGTATAAAAAAACACATGCAGAACTATCCTGGGATCCATAGCCTGAGGCATTATGAAGAATGCACATGTGTACACAAACGCACAGATACTGATTAACCCCCATCCTGATAGCTGTGTGCCTTCAAACCGAGGCAGCGTAACAGATGTAGTCTATTTCTACTGCAGAGTCATACATGATTCATTGAGTTGGTGCTGAACGCTGTAACTGTAGGAACAAACATGGAGGGGTGCGCATGAAAAGTAGAGCTATCACGATATATAAAAGGATAAACTAATATTTAAGGCCCTCACTCTTTTGAAACGGTGCACCGGAGCTAAAATAAGACACTCATTCTCATAATTCATGACAGATAATTATACTCATATGCTCAAGCCTAGATAAATTATTCTTTAATGGCAAGTTCATGCAGCTGGCACCCTTTTCATCCACTGAATCTCATTATGGCTTGAAGCAGACTCAATGCAAGTGCTGCATCAATATCTGACCGCGCAGTCAAGCTGCCGCAGCTAATAGCTAACAAGGGCTAAGTGCTGACAGCCTGGGGCTAATTGCTGCTAGCATGTCTACTTTGTGGACATCAAACAGAGAAATTCTGCTTTGGACTCTGAGGCTGGGTTCTGCTGCTTATTAGCAATGGCCTTGCAGCAACAATACTCAATAAACAGACATCTCTGTGGAGAGACATCCCAATCGCTAGCTAATTAGCGCTGTCCTCAAAAACAACTGGCTAGCATGCGCCAGCACCTGAAGACTTCCCATCAATACAGACAAGACCAACTGCTGCATTAGCTTTCTCGCTGCTTCGTAATACTGCTAAGCAGAGACTACTGCTCATATATACTGTATATGACTACATAAGCATCAATTGACTATTATGACAAGGTGCAGCATATAGACACATTGTGGGTTTCTACTTTATCTTCATTTGTCAAATATTCTCTTCCAGGTGAGACACAGACCGTGACGGCTGTTTCACCCTCGTCTAAAACAAAACAGCATCAGCTCTCATCTCGTCTCAGTGTTGTCACAGCGCCTTACAGTTCAAGGTAGCAATACACAGGGACAAAACAAGCAGATGTAAAGAAATGAGAGAGAAGAGGCAGTGTGGAAAGTAGGGGATTGTGAGTGTGTGACAGACGGAGGGGGAGAGAGGGAGGCCGAGAGACATATGAGCTCTATGGGCACAGAGAGGAAGAGAGAGGGAGAGGTAAAGAGTCGAGGTGTAAACATGATCAATCCGTTCTCAACTAGGTTCAGAGACAGACTTCCTCTTCACATTTTTAGCCTCAGTGAAGCGCGACGCAAGCCACCTCTTATCTGTCACACCAGTTTGAAGCCTCACACCTACTTACACACTCACACACACCACACACACACGCACAAACATCTCTGCTTACCTGTAAATCCTCTATGTACATACACAAATTCTTAGAAAAAGCACAGCCCTGGCACAGATCTCATCCCTACCGGCCAAAGCCACAAATACATTAAAATCCAGAAGGTGTGGACTAGTGCTATGGCTAACCACTGCAGCTTCATTTTCAATGATTTCAATGATGCATCACACAAATCATGAAAATCTATAATGATGTAGGGCTATAGAGATCCTCTGAGAATTTCCTGTGCAGGGAAGTCTGAATTATATGTCTGTGTCTTCATTCAATGTGAACTCTGACGTCAATATCTATTTGCTAACTATCAGCACAATGTGAGAGATCAGCATTGGGTCATTTATCTAGATTGTGAGGACAGTGACCGTGTTAGTGGTTAAAGTGGTCATTAGATGTAGGAGGCCATTATTTAAATCCTGAGCAAGTCAAGGTCCATACTGGGATCATGATTTAGTTACCTAGCAGCATGTATTCATTTAAGATTAATAGTGCTAAATGACCACACTTTAGGTCTTACAAAATTAAATATTTCATTTGTACTCTTTGCAATAGTGGGAGATCTGGTCAAATTCATATTTATGTTTTACATTAACCTCTGTACTGAAACCTGATGAATCGCAGCACATAGCCAACTGCCTGTTGTGTTCTCCGCCATCAAGAATGCTGAAATTTTATTAATGACTCACACAACCAGATCCCATCAAAAGTCCTATCAAGATGGCATTTTACTCACCGCTGTCTTCTGGCACTGGATGGATGTGCTGTTAAAGCGCAGGGCGGGGACACTGTGAGTCTCTCCCTGGATGTGGAAGACACACTCGTAGTTCCGCTGTCCTGACTGAGGCTGGGGCAGGTTCTTGGCTGCCAAGGTGATTGGCTTGGTCACCCCAACAGGGATGTAGATCTGTGTCGAGGGAAGGATCTGGGGGCAGTCCTGCAGAGACAGAGAAAAATAATTATTCAGTGTGTTTTAGAGTTATGGATGTAAGAAAGTAATCATGTGTGTTGATAAGATTAGAAAAATGCTATTGAACTGTATGTGACATATTTTATGTCATGTCTAATTTACTAAGATAGACTCAGCCCAAAGGAGCCATGATTTAATGCACTGCTCACATGTGTTGCACGACTGCGCAACACTTCCATTAGAAAAAATATGAACGTCTATTAAGATTATCTGTCCAATAAAATTGGCCAAATCACAACATTGCTGCATTGTCATGATGGGATGACAGGATCCAGAATATTAGGTCCATGTGTGGAAAAGCGAACAAGCTCATTAATTTTGGATTTATTTATGAAAGTGCACATCAGACACTAATACTGGGCAGAGCTGTTTAGGTCATCTGGAAATAGCATATACACTAGCTCACACAGCTGGAATACAACACCCTGGAGGGTTTGTGGGTGGGTTTGTGTAGCCCTGCATAGATGTGTAAGACAAATAGCTTATTTAATGTGGATTTGTTTATACTACTCAACTACAATTGGACAGGACAGTCCACTCAGTATGTAATATTTTCTAGATATACATGTGTGCATGCACTGGAAGGAATGAAGTCATTACAGTGTTCATACCATCATTTGGCAGCCACACACATCTCATCAACATGAGAATGAAAAGCAAAAAAACATCCAAGAGTGTGTGGCTGACACATGTTTTACAACATGAGTTAAAGCTTGGGTGGAACTGACCCACCCTTTACTGTACTGTTTGAGCCAAAAGGACAACAAAGACCATTGCTGCTGACAAATAACACATTTTACAAAATGGAGACAGTCGAGTGACTCACATAAAAAGAAACATGTGGGATGCAGAGAACAAACTGGACATTTTTTCATGTATTGAAATGTGGCCTCAAAACTAGATCAATAATTTAGATCAATCAGTCATTTAAAAATGTGTTCCAGCTTCATTAATCATTACTAATTAAAGCCTAAAATAATGAATCTCAAAAATCCCCCAAAACTTTATTATTCCTCAACTTGGAACTATGTACCAATAAAACACAGAAGAACCTTATATCAACAATGTTGTCTCAGTCCCAGGGCAACATATCTATAATGAAAAGTCAAAAAAACAGTCTATCACAACATCGGCCAGATCCTTGTAAAATATTCACTGCACGCAAGGCACCAAAGAGCTTCTACTTCACTCCTCGTTGCAGCTTTTCTTTTAAGCAGATAGCTGGCGCCGTGTCAGTGAATTTTTCTTTCTCCCCCTCTTCTCTGAGCTGTTGTACATTAGAAGCAACAGCACGTCCCCAGGGCCTGAACACAATGCTGGAGTTTGTTCATTACCCTGCTTAGTCCTGGCCTTGTGTGTCTGATCACACACAAACACATGCACAACACATAATGAGAGAGGGGAATACTATAGGAGGACAGAGTGAGAATCAGAGGACCTGGTGTATAATCAACAAGGAGGAAGGTGGATGAGGGAAGAAACAGAAGGGAAAGCAGAATGTAGGGTTCAGAAGGTGGGAATAAGGTATGAGAATGGGGGGGGTGGGGACTGAAAGATGGCTGGAGAAAAAACAGAGGAAATGTGGGGAGGTAAAGGAAGAGATGCATCGAGGGTGGAGAAGAGGAGACAGGTTTAATTGGGAAGGCAGTAAAGTGAGAAAGGTCTAAAGAAAACAAGACTAAAAACACAAGAATGAAGTGTGTAGACTAGAAACACTGAAAGCAGAGAGGACTGCCCGTTCCCAACACACATCTCTGTCTCGTTACCATCCATCCATCCATCCATCCATCCATCCATCCATCCATCCATCCATCCATCCATCCATCATCTAGTACCACAGCCAACTACAACATCCCACTTAATTAACTGCCTCCAGACTCAGACAAGGCTAGAAAATTGGAAGGGAATGGAAGGGCAAAAAATGGAAAGAGAGAGAGAGAAAGAGAGAGATGGTGAAAGAAAGGAGAGAGACAAGAAAGCAGAGATTGATTTTCACTTGTGGCTTTTTATGTCCCGTCTCGGTAAAAAGGATGCTCATGTCAAAAGACAGACTGCATCATCCAAGGTGCCACATGAGCAGAGGTAAACTTTCAGCATCCTGCCACTAAAGCCACCTCGCACAAGTCAGTGCATCAGAAAACAGCCTATAGCACAAACTGCAGCTAACTGATGTTTTATTCATCCGCCTATCGACTTTGTGCCACCTCAACTGTGTCCTTATTGTTTTCTCTGGCAGGCGACATTCCTTATTGTCCTGTATATTGTCATCTTAAGGTACAGCAAGGCAACAAAAAAATAGTACAGTATAGTTAATGTCATGTGTAATGCATAGACAGTAATCTGATTTTAAAGACTATTATTGAACCATAGATATTTAAAATGCTTTTTAGAAAGAATGTTAACGAATACATTGGAGAAGCTGGGTTACCTGCCGTGATATAAAATAATGCAGTGAGAAACTGTTTCTCCACTATTTGTGACAGGTGCCAAAACAGTTCAGAGGTGGCATTAGGGCTACAAAGTGCAGTGTACACTGAAACAATGTTTCACAGAGGGAATTCATTTGAAGCTGGGACAGATCTTTTTCCAGTGCTCCCCCCTTTTTCCTGACTTCTCAGCTTTCGTTTCATCTCTGAAGACGGATGCTGTGGTTTTCTGGGCCAGATGTGACGCTCACATCGGGTTCATTTCAGGAGGACAAACAGGGGAGGAAGTAAGAGGCGTGTGTGTATGTGTGTGTAGAGTGTAAGTGTTGTTCTTATCTATGCAAATGTACTCAAAGTGCCTGTGTGTGCACGTGTATGGGATAGGGTGTGTAAGGTAAATGCTTCAGGGCTGGCTGCAGGTATCAGCTGATTCAGTGAAATGCTATTTGAACAGACGGCTGAAAGGCCCCACTCTACACACAAATGCTGTACACCAGAACAGGACATCCTTTAACGGCAACTCTCTTCATGATAAGGTTCACTTCATCTCGCTGTACTGTGAGCAGTACAGAGCCTTTTACAGTGACGTTACATGTGCTTGCCAAGTGCAAAGTATGCATTAAAGATTACGCACCACAGATGGTTTCTCCATACTAAACCATGACATAAAAAACACCTGCTCATTTTCAAGGTCTTTGCAATCTGATATCTTTATGGGAAATTTAAATACCAACAACTGTAAATAATGAAGGATAATACTGCTGTGCCCCCATAAAAAATGATCCCCCCCTTTTTTTCCAAGCAGACAACTGATGACAATTTAGGTAAAAAACAAATTGTCAAACAAAAACACATTCGCTGTCACACCATGATTTGACTGTGCTTAAGGAGTGTGTATTCATACTTGGATGTGCCACATTGTGTATGAGTATAAAACAGTGTGTTTTATAATGAAAAATGTACAAGTCTCCAACTTCAGTGGAAAGCCAAGTAGCCAGAGGGCAACACAAAGGCTGCTGTTAGCTTTGGTACTTACTGCGGCTCCTGTTTGATCACACTTAAGGCAAATATATTTATGTAGATTATTAAGATGTATTGTGTATATTACTTCACAGAAAGTTTCCTTCCTTCCTGTTCAACAAAAGGAAATAGGATAACTTAGAGTTCATACATATTTTATGTAGTGAAATAATAAATACCTCGATCTTTATTACAGAAAATAATAACACAAAACCGTCATTAACTGACAATAATATTCTTACAATGCTGCATGAAATGCTTGACCAACTATTTTTTTATCTCTTAGTTCTAACACTCAGGTGCCAGTTTTGATTAAACGTCACTATGAGGCTTCACAAAGGACAGCAGCTGTCAGCAGCTGTCAGAGTGAAGCTGGTTCAAAAATTAGTATTCAAAATATTCAAAATATACCTGATTTCATTATCCATGCACTCTGATGTGTAGCACTGCACCACTTTTCACTTTTCAAACCAGGTGGAAAAAAGTATGAGGGGGAAAAAACTAAAACAAGTGCTTAGCAGAGGGATAAGGAAATCTCGACTCGCATTTTATCATCCACCAAAAGATGGTAATGAGACTGTCGACAGGCAAGTGAGCAGGTGTGTGTTCATGCAGATATGTGGAAGGTGAGAGATTAAAATCATGACATAAATGAGGGCCAATGTGGGGATGTGGTGGGTGGTGAGGAAAAGAGACAAAATCAAGAGCGGGATGCTATATAAATAAATAAATAATGCATTAAAAAGGCAAAAGACTTCTGAAGATTTTGGCATAGCCTGACAAGATATAAATTAATGAAACTCCAAAAACACTGCGCATATGTAATGAGGCGGGTGTCTGGTGTTTTTTTTTTTTTAATCCCCCCAACACCCCCCTCTATTCCATCCATAATTAATTAGCTGCCTCTGTGATGTGGAGACTATAGATCAGGGAGGGGGAAAAATAACATGCTAAATAATGAAGTAAAGTGATACAGAGAGCCTGGGGGAGAAATGAGATGGTATGGATGGCCACAGAGGGGTGAGGGGGCACAGTGGTAAAAAATAAGTGTGTGTGCGCGTGCATATGCGTTTGT
The DNA here is from genome assembly GCA_016785345.1 of Trinectes maculatus. Classification (NCBI taxonomy): domain Eukaryota; kingdom Metazoa; phylum Chordata; class Actinopteri; order Pleuronectiformes; family Achiridae; genus Trinectes; species Trinectes maculatus. The sequence goes on from JAFBJQ010000276.1 coordinate 243,978, forward strand.
CTGTTGGCCTGTCTGTCTGTCGGCCTGTATGTCTCACAGGGGGCTGACAAAGGGGTAAATTAAGAATGTATTGAATGCTTGTCCATTGCTTGTCAACATGCCTCCACAGAGCCATCTTCAACCTTGCACTGAAGTTTACCATCTACAGTATATACATTCGACTATACGTTAAAAGTACATTATAATACACAGTGCACATTATAATACATGGTAATGACTGGATCCTTTTATCCAGCTTGTGCCGGCTGTGTGGAAGACCAGTGGAAACATGACCTTTGACTGTTGTCCCTCTCTAACTAACAAATGAATAATGCTGAACAACAGCACAGCAGAAATGCAGCTCTAAGCATGGGGCTGGTGACAACCCAAAAAGGCACATAAAAAAACAACAACAAAAAAGTCTCCCTCCATCAGCCAAACATGTATCCCTCCTGACAGGAAAAGCAAACGCAGACAAGCAGAGAAAAGGAGAGCAGGAAGGAAAACTCAATAATCAAGCAAGCCAATTCATCTGGTGAAATAATGGAGGGAAAAATTAATATCCATTTGAAAATATACATGTTTTTTTTTTTTAAAAAACAGAATATTTCTTACATTTCTTTACTTCCTCCATATGATTAATGGAAAACTGCTTCCCAATCACTCCTTAATTAGTATAAGCAATGTACTACCATGTCACAACCTGTCATACATCATACTGTTGAAGATACCCCTCTGAGTACCAGCTGGCCAACAGTACTACTCTGACAGATAAATACTATATTATTAAAGATGAATGCTGTGTCTACATCAGCTACAGGGTGTGGTATGGGCATGGAGGCATGAGCGTGTGTATGACAGAGTGTGCGTGTGCATGTACATGCAGAGATGAAGGCTCATTAGCAAGCAGAAACCAGAAAGGTGGTCTGTGACCAACCGGACACTTAGTGTGGGGGAGGGAGGGGGGCAGAGAGAGAGAGAGAGAGAGAAAAAGGGCGGTGGGGGGGGGGGGAGTGTAGGGGTGAGCGTTGTACAACTTAATAAGGCAGCAGCATGTAGAACAGAGCAGGAGGGAGAGAAGCGGAGGAAGAAAGGGACTTTGAACCTTGAAAGGGACTGTGAGATCGTCCGCCCACGCCCGGCGTTTCCTAGCAATGTACCGATATAGGGAGAAAGCAATGGAGAGAGAGCGCGTGTGAGAGAGAGAGATAAAGAGTGAATGGGAAATGAGCGGCGTGACGGAGCACAGGAAGGAGTGTGAATTCAAGCAAGATGCAGGGGAGCGTGTGACATGAATGTTATGCAGCATGGACCTTGACTCAATCTATGAACATATGCCGATGGGTGAAACGGACTGAAGCTCAGCTTATGGTCTCAGACCTCTGTACCACACTGTATGTTTCTTTCATACATACACACTAAGAGCGCCACTTTCTGTGCTTATCCTTGACTTACAAGCAAACGGTCAAACCTACACAGTTTACCCCCTCATGCAGATGGTAAGGAATACTTTAAAACAATAAAAAGCCAGAATGCGTGAATAGGATTTTTTTAATACTTGATTTTCATACAGTGGGGTGAGTGGTGCCCGGAACCCAGTTATCATTCTAACCCAGATATGTCAGCTGTGATCAAACCTTGTGCTATTCGGCTTTTCAAAAACAAACCTTGATCTCAGAGGTAGATACGTCCTCGTATCTACTGCCTATGGCTCTTCTCTGTCTTTTAGAACAAAGACATACCAAAGTTACATATTTTCTTATGAAAAGAAATTGGACATGCAGATCAGCCTTGGTATTCATGTGGGCACACCCAGTATCAAAAGAGTCACAGATCAAGAGCAAATATTCATAGCTGCTTTGGATTTTTACAAACATGTATACGGCTTGCAATTTTGCTGTACCACTCCTTGACAAAAAGAACAGAAACCAAATGAATGAGCCCGGCAGCACACTGATTTCTGCTGCTCTGAAAACAAATGACTACAAAAGCACAGAAGTTTCACTTTATTTAGTCTGCAAACAATGATTAGCGCTACAATCAATCCACAAAACTGTGCTGGGAACATCAGTCACATCAGTCACACCACGGCATATGAACACATTATTTTTAAAATGCTATCTGGAACTAAACAACCTACTTCTGACACGATGCATAATGGACTTAAACGGCCAGAAGACTATATTATGAATAAAAATGTACAAATTGTACATTTGAGTAAAACAATCACTCACTCTATGTTAGGCATATTGCTGGGCGAAACCATAAAATTCATACATTACAGAAGTCATACTTGGTTTTTTTTTCATGTCAATACCAAAAATGTAGGGCATTGATCAACACTGGCATATAACAACCGAACCGCTAGACAGCAGGTTGTCTCAGCAATAAATGAATACATTTACTTTCTGGATGTCTGAGGTGCTTTGCAGTTTAAATATTCAGCCTAAACATGATGAAAAATAAACCCACCAGGGATCTGGTGGGTCGCTGACTATCTTGGCTTTTTATGGAAGTGCAATCGTGTAAGCAAAATGAAAATTGAGTAAAAATCAGTGCTCATCATTTCATAATGAAAAGCTTTACAGCTAGCTGGTCTTTTGAGACTGGACCACAGTAAGTTTGGTTTTTCTCCCTCTCTTGCTCTGTGCCTTCCCATCACAACAGAGAGTCCTTCTCTCATTCACACTGCTTCCTTATCCCATGTCCCTGCACTTGAGTGTGTTTTTCTGTCACATTACTGCACAGTGTTTCTTTCACATTACAGGACAGTGTGATTCATCCAGCTGCCGTAATTTGTCTCTCTCTGTGACTCTGCATTTATCTCTCCCTCTGACTCACACACACACACACACACACACACTGTGGGTTTTCAGTGAAAATGCAATATTCATCTGCATTCACCATGAGGCGGGCTGACTCTGAGAGCTGCGGAAATTAAGATTTAATACAGCCTGAATAATTAAACCACTGGGACACGTGACTGACGTATAGAAACAACACTCGAAAAAACGCAGGCACGAAAAAAAAAAACACGCATGGCCTACAAAAGCGCATCTATCATGACCTGCTGAGGCTGGCCAGGTTGACCCATCGCCCTCCCTGCTTTCTGCTGGTAAAGGATGGGTGAATGGTACAGAGACACTATGAGAGTCAGGGAATTTTCGGAAAAGCGTAGATAAAAACATAAGGAAGAAATGGCCAGAAAGGAGAAATGAAACATCTGCAAACATAGATGAAAGATTCTGAATGAGTGTTTGCCTGTGAACACTTCGTTGTTAAACAACAGCACCCAGGGGTAAGCTCCAAAACCCCCTTGCATTTACTGTTACTGATACATACAATATAATTATGTGGGCAGTGCACACAAATAGTGCCCTAATGTGACAGAGAACCTGAATTATATAATGAGTTTTCAAACGTGCTCCCACTACCTTGATTATCCACATTTTTGTCTTCAGAAAAAAAAGAGGGATATAGGAGTGGATTTGCCAAAACACCCGATACAAGCTTACTCTGATTTCCCTGAGGTGGAAATGTGATTATTGACTCTTAGACTAATGTCTGACAAGTTTCCTGTGAAGGCACTAAAGGAAAAAAAGGAGAGGGTTGGCGTGTTGTCAGAAGTGGTTTGAGCGGCAAAGCTACCAAACCAGTCCAAGGGTTAAATGCTGGTCGGTCACGGTCCGACTAAGATCCATCTGGCAAAGAAGGCATGTGGTTACTTCACCCTGTCGCCTCCACTTCCTCCTTTCTCTCTCCCTTTCTCTCTCCCTCTCTCGCTCCCTTAACTCCAACCATGAAGCACATTTGGAAAATAAATTGCGTCAGTCTGAATTTAATCTCCTGCTTGTTACTGCCCACAGTTTCAGGACTTGCCTCCCTGCCCTTGTTTTTGTTTCTTTCTTGACTTTTTTTTTGTTTCTGTCTCATTCTGTTTACATCTGGTCTCAATTACACCACCTTTGTCCATCTTTGGTTTGTCTGTGGTGAAATACACACACCACCAGTGGGATAACAGCGTGGGGGAATTACATCTCGCCTCCGGCTATATTCTCATTTATTTATTCCCTCTTCCAAGCATTGTTTACAGTTTATTAAATATGGCTTAGGCATGTCCTAATAATATTAAGCAAAATCAGTGCATGAATCCATCTATTAGCTACTCCTTAGGTGGAGAGAATAAACTGACTAATACACCAAGAGAAAAGCAAACAAGAACAAACATTTCCTATGGTTACAAATGAGGCAACAAACACAAGAAGTGGAGTCTGTGGTTTAACAGCGGGAAGAATAAGCCAAGTGACATGACAGAAACCCGAGTAACAAAAATCAAGGATGATAATATATTGGTGAAGGCAGAAATGTTGAACAAGTACTAACAAAACAGGGGGAGAGAGGGAAAAATGCAAAGTGGTGGATATTATTCAACCACTCACCCACTCTGCCCTGTGCAGCCCTATGGTGCTGGTTGTGCTTTGTCCTGATAAGAACCAGTGTCTCACAAACACATGCTAAAGCACTATATACAAACATGTATATCAATGCGCACACTATGGCGCCTTAAGCGGCCTTGGCGTACAATCTGTGTAATGTCCGTCTTTGGAGTGTGTGCGTGCGTGTGTGTGTGTGTGTGTGTGTGTGTGTGTGTGTTCTGCTCAGTGTCTGAGGACCAGCCAGGGTAAACACTGTGTGCCAGAATGTCACGGTCCAGGACCTTCACACCTCCATCACAAATAACCCATGCCAGCCATTGAGAGCGAATGTGTGTGAAAAGGAGAGCGAGAAAGAAAGAGTTAGCATGTGTTTCTGTGACTGTTAAAGAATGTTTGGGTGAGACGGTGCTTGAGTAAATATATTCGTATGCGTTGTTATTCTTTAGTGCAGCCTATATGGAGCCTCCCTTGTTAATGTAATGTCTCGGGACTGTGAGTCACACAATAAGATTACATCTGAGTAATTGACAACAGACAGAGCGAGTGTGTGAGATTATGTGTATGACTGGAACCAGAATGCTCTCTCACACACACACACACACGCACACACACACACACACACACACACACACACACACACACACACACACACACACACACACACACACACACCTTAACTAAATTGTGTTTGCATTCTTTGAGAGTTACAGGAGAAGAGAGAAACCACTGGTACACATGTAAATATACAATATAGCTGGAATCACCAGCCACTTATCTGAGCTTAGCATAGGGACAAAGGATGGAAAATCACTGTCTATCCAAAGCCTACCCACTGCCCACAAGCACCACGCATCAGACAATCAGGCTACTTCTGAGCAGCCAGGCCTGAGATCCCGGAGAGGGAGGAGTGGAGGAGAGCACAAGGGCAAGGGTAACATCATTTAGACCATCGAAGGGACAGAAGGACGAGCAAGCAACAGAAGGCGCTGAATTCATAAAAGAGTGAAAAATTCATCAATGGGGTTACACATTCCATGTCACACTGTCACACAGCTGTAGAGGACAGCAAAGAATAAATTTAGAGGACAGTGATGGAATGATGTCACTGAACACAGCAGCGACTGTATTTTCGTCATGCTCCATGTATAATGACAATAAAGCAATTCTATTCTAGCGATTCTATTATATTTTAAATAAAGTGTAAGTCGGCTTGATGACTGTGAGGCCTCCACCCAGACAGGAGTTTAGACATAAATGCAAACCATAGAACCACATTTGGAAGACACACAAGGATGTTAATATGTTGCATTTCATTTTCATTTCTCTTCCATTTATCTAAATCTGCATCTCTACCCAAATAAATATTACGGTTGTTCCAGAAATACGGCTTACAAGAGAGATCCAAGGGGAAATATTAAATGGAAAAAAGCACCATAACCACAAATCTCAATCAAGTTGACCGTCGTCTTGATTGCTCAAGTGAGACTGAGCCTTGCTTTGCATCATAACAAACATGTAAGCTTGTCTTCACGTAGCTGAGCACATCCACCCTGAACCTTGCCTGGCACTCATCAAGGCTTTGGCTCAGAATAGCTCTGTCTCTCCAGGCGTGTTGAAGGAGAAAGGAGAGCAGGAGGAGAACACGCAGAGAAACGTGGAGGAAGAAATGGCAATCAAGTGACAGAAAAAAACAGAACACACAAAGGAAAAATGGGGAAAGTTTTACAATATGAAAAAAGGAATTACACAGCAAGCAGGTCATACCACTTTTCTTTCATTCTAACCATCTCGCTATCAAGCTTTTTTGTTTTTATAATGTATCTCTTACTCCTCTCCTGCAATTTTCCGCCTGGTTGCGCCGTAATTCGAGAATTTGTTTGTTGTGCCATTAGAGGCATTGTAGACTCATGCATATTTGATTTAGAAATGTCACTCATTATATTAATTTCATCTCTGCTTCCTTCATCTATCAACTTTTTCCCTCCTCTTTCTTCTCTCTTGACACAGTCTGTTCACAGAGACAAACGCTTGAACTCATTGGCTTGTCTAATACATTTTTGCTACATTTTGTCTTTTTAGTTTAACAATTGGGGGGAAAAAATCCTGTACAATGCAATTTTGTCTAACAAAGCGCAAAAGAATGAGATAGTACTGGTTTTGTAAGGACAGGAAACAGCATGCTCATTGTCAGACACACTGGTCCACAGGGTCACCATGGCAACATAAAATTCAGATACTGTCAGAAGTAAAAAACTTGAACAGAAGAATAAATGAGGAAAGAATTACAGTTTATTAGGAATAATGGCACTTATATTTATTGATTATTATTGAGCGGCAACTATTTATTTCTAATGTTTTAATGAATCTCTGGCAGACCAATACAAATATGGAAGAATAATGATGTCAGGAGAAGCCATTTCTGAACTCGTGTGAAAACTTATTTCTGGCCTTTGATCATTGTCTGAAAATACCATCCTGTCCACACTTATCAGCAAGAGAGAGCGCCAAAGGTAAAGGCTGATTACAGGGAAACCAATTTTGATTTTGTGTTGCTGTTTATATTCAGGGTTAAGGTATAAAAAAGCAAAGATGGCCGTAATCTCAGATCTTACACATACAAATCCCTGATGACATCACAAAACCATTCTCACTACGCAGATGAAGAAGCAAACGCTTAACACATGTTAATAAGTAAAAAATGTTTTTAACTACAGTGCACACATGGGAATTTGGAGGTTAAGGATAAAAGGATGAGAAAAACAGATGAAGTGAATGAGCATGAAAATGGTGAGGAATGAGAAAGAAGGAGAGAAATGGGTCCTGGAGAGGGATAAGTCTGGCCTACAGGAAGAGCTGTACTAGTTGGGGCCTTGAGAGCGCAACAAATGGATATGGCAGCTAGAGGAAGGATGATGAATGACTTTCTATGTGTGTGCACATTCATGTCGCTGTCAAAATGTTTACACTTCTGTGCACGAAAGACACAAAGTACAGAAGTGGTCTATGGTGTGTGTGTGTGCGCGTGTGTGTGTGAGACAGTGCGGATGATGGATTCTCTAGCAGAGCGTGTGGTTGGTGGTTTCCTGGGCAGACGAGGTGACAGGAGAGGGCTCTCTGTGCACATGCCACTGTCAGGCGATCAGTCTGTCCTCTCATTCCCCCTGCTGCCTGTCTCATTCTTCCACTCTCTCATTCACGTCATTTCCATCTTCATCCATTTGTCTCTGTCCCTTTGTTATGCTGTGTCTCTTTGTTCTTGCCATTCCTGTTTTCAACTAATTTGCATTTAGCAACAAAACTGTTTGCACAGAGCCTCACGAGATGGAATCCCTGATTAAATAATATTCTCATATCATCTAAATGCCTGATATAGTAATTAATTGGGATGTGGACCACTGAACACCTTACACATATAATGTACATGCCACAACCTGTGTCATCGCCATTTTTTGCTGTTCGCCAAGATCACTATGCAGGTTATGTTTACTTTCACACTATATCCCCCTTTCCTATATTGTTCCTTCCATCACTGCAAGCCTTTCCTGTTAATCCATCAGTTGCTCCTCTGGCCTCTCTCAAATCCAAACTCTCCCCATGTCTTGCAGATGGGCGCACTAATCCGCTAACGTTAGCTCTGTGAGGCGTGAAAGCTGGACGCGTGTTTTGTTTTGGATGGGCATGGAGGCTGTGGTTTATCATGGTCGGGTTTGGGATTCTGCACAGCTCTGGTTGAGGAAGGCGATAAACAGGAATGTAATTGAATGAAGGTTGATCAATTAATAAAGATGGAGGACATAGGAAGATAAGGGGAAATAGTGTTTATGTGTGTATTAATGTGCGTAAGGTATCAATCAGATAAAGCATAGCACACACACACACACATAAATAAAATATGTATTTTATTACATCTTTGTGCCTGCTAAAATATGTATGCTGGATTGTTTTTTAGCCTTCAAGAGAGAGAAATGGAGGAAAAACATAATATTTCTCTGTCCATCATTAAAACCCTTGCAAGCACATCGCCAGTTGTCAAACACTTGTTATGCCTTGCATGTCGACCGCAGTAGCTGCCGCTTGGCACGATAGATATTAGCTTTTATGCTAATGCAGCATTTCACAATGTAAGAACAAGGCAGTATTTCCATAGACAGTCATTCATCCCACCCTGCTTATGGCCTTATGGGCCATGACAGAATTATTGCTGCACAGTACACAAGCTGTTGTCGTTGTGCCAAGAGCCACTATTACACATTCAGAAAGCAGACACACAAAGCCACAAAAGGGGGCAAGCTTAAAGGTGTGTGCAGCTGAATGCAATTTTTGCCACTGTTGCTATAATTTGAGTTTGAAAGTGGGAGAAAATAAGCAAGAAGTCAGTGTGCAGTCACAACCTCAGCACTGCATGTGCAAAACAGCGGCCAATATACTCTTATTTATATAACATTATAGTCAACCAGAATGACAAAAGAAATCTATTCTCTTTTTGGTTCCTTTACATAAAAACTTGCATTAGGGCTCAAAAAAATGTCCGAACTCTGCTGTCAATGGTGTGTGCAAGTCTTACCTCAGAGATGTTGACACGTCCCTCCTGGAAAGAGCAGTCATTGGCGTTCTGGGTGCACATGTGGCGGTACTTGCACCAGTGGCATGGGAAGGAGCCATTTACACAGGAAAGGCAGCTAAGACAGGGAGAGATGACAGGAGACGGTTTGTGGGTTAGTACAATAAACCTCTTGTACAGTTTGTGTTTTAGAATCTTAAGTTTTCTTTACATTTGCATTCAGAGTTTCTCATTTTAAGCTTAGGGTGTCTATTTATTATCCAGGTTTTAAATCTAGACTCCCCTCGCCCCTCTTTCTTTCAGTTTGCATCCGTTCATCTTCTATTCTAACTATGAACTGTCTTGAACCTCTTTCTCCCTCATACTTCCCTCATTCATCACTCCTTTGTAACTGCCATTCTCTTGCTGTTTCTATATGTTCAATGAACTTCCTCACAATAGGCACACATTCTATTACTTCCCCTCTTCTTCCTCTTCCTATACCTCTGCTGCATCTTTCAATGTATTCACCCCTTACTCTTTCTCGCTGTCCCTCCATCTCCACCTCTGTTGCTCTATCCATCCCTTTCATTTGCTGCAGTCTCATTTTTAAAAAGCTCTCCCCCTGCTCTTTGTCCAAAGCCCTCTTTCATCTGTGGGGCTGTGAGCATTTCAACATTATAAATTCACCTACTATAGATGAGGTAAGGTGCAGATAGACAGACTGAAAGAAAAAGGTGGGAGAGAAGAGACAGAAAGAAAGAGAGAGATCAAAAGCAGGTGGATCTCCCCAAGAGAGGTGGAGATGCCAGGTACCGTGGGAGAGCAAAAAGGGAAAAAGAAGGAATGAGGTGGGGTGTAGCCTGTGGGCCTCTGCATGGGGGCCTCATGGGAGAGGGAGGAAACATTTGGTTGGAACTTGAGGAGTGTGTGTGCGTGTGTGTGTGCGTGTGTGACATCTAAGGGGACCTGTGGAGGACAGCCAGACAGGTTCAAGTACACAGTTTATCAACACGGCTTCATGTTATTGCTGCTCTCTGCCCTCGAGAGACGCTACTGTGTGCGCAGCATTATCTCATGTAGCCAAAATGAGTTTACAAATAAAACAGTTCCATTTTATTATAAAGCTTACTAAAGTCTTTTGTCTTGAAGATTTAGTTGAGTTTCAGATTTATTTTCTCTCAGACTCATTAAGCCATTGTGGTTTGTGTGTGTGAGCATATGGTTTGCTGGAAATACAACAGAAGTATTACATTTAAAACTGTCAAGGTAAGCAAGTCGAGATCCATAACAGTAAAAGAGCAGATAGAGATGCTCACCATGCAGGCTTTTAATTTAGATTCAAACATTTCTGCCAGTCAGAATTTGAACATCTGTCTGGATTGCTATGAGCACACTCCTGAGAAGCTCTCGAGTGGGTTTTCACCCTGTGTGAAATGCCAGCTAACGTTCCCCTCATCCGCGTAAAAAATCAAGGCTTTAACTCTTGAGCTCAGACGTTGAGCCCATACCTGAATCCATCAAACCCTGACATGGATTCATTTGGATCAATTAGGGCCGGTCGTTTGGTAGGTGCGCACTTTAAGCGATCGTTTCAAGCCCAGACCCCTCCCTTTGAACTTGTTCAGAAGCTGGAGCTAAATTCAATCCCACCGCTGCTTTAATTGACCAATTTAACATTGTGCAGAGAGAAGCTGTCCATTTAGAATGAGGGATGTGTGTCCAAGGAAATAACAGGCCTCTTAATACCACGAAAGAGCAAAGGGGGAAATTTATCAGTGTTGCCAACAAATGGAGGCAAAGCGATTAGGCTAGGCTATGATAGGTTAGCATACTGCGCTCTGACTCAAAGGGCAGAACTGGGGGTTTTAGCTCATGGGGTGGTACCAGAAGAGGTGTCAATGTTGAACAAAAGAGAAGATAATATTATTGATGCCGGACAAATTAATAAAAGGCAAGTTCGCAGGGCTCACTGGGTAGTTTGGCTTTTGATAGCTCTGTAATAATCACTACTTTGAATGTCAAAGATTCTTTTTTGTTGGGGGCCACCAACAGCTCAGTGCTCATCAAAATACAGTAGAACCCCCGTTAACAGCAGGTAATCAGAAGCAAGGGGCAAACAGTACAATGTATAGTCAGTAGTTCAAACGAAAACACACCAGTCACCACACCTGTCACACAGTCCTCATACTGACCGTTTTTTCTTTTCTTTTGACTTTATATTTTATTCATGTCAAATCAACCTTGTTAGTGAGCCAGCGACTTTGAAATAACGAGCAAAATATCAGCAGGTAACCACTGCCAACTCGGTGACTTATATGAGTGTGTCCTTTGAAATAAAACAGGGTGCCATTATGTGGGCCACCAAGGGCCAGCAGTAGGCCCTGCCTGACAACCCCCCATGGCCCCCCATGGCTCGGGTTCCCTCACGCAACCAGGGACCCCTGTCATGAACTGCCTTGGGATCTTAAAATCTTTAGCCTGGACCACACCCTTTTAAGGAAGAGCCCACCCAGGGCCATATCAGGAAGTCTGATAATTCTTCTCTTTTCTCTTCTCTCCGGACCCTCAGTGTCTCCCTACTGCTCCTTCACGTCACTTGCCATTGCCCATAGCCACTCCTAAAAAGGGAACAGCCACGCTCCCTGTATGGCCACACTTAGAATGCTAATTTAATCGCTCCATATTCAGATGCTAATCGAGCAACGCTAGCTTTGGAGCTGCAGTGTTTTGAGGGCCCAACACAATAGACAGTGAAGTCTTTCTCTCTCCTCTGTCAGTTTGCAGTGCTGAATACAACTCTCTGTCCTAATGAGAAACGGACATGTCTGGACTTGGCAAATATGAGTTAACTGTAACATGTGTTATTTAGTGGCTACTATTTACTTAAAAGAAGTCGAGGTGAATAATTTGATAAGTCGGTCCTATCATTGTTGGAAACCTGTTAAATTTGAGAAGGGATGATAAAACACCGAGAGGCCAAGATTCCTGCAATGTATTTTAATTATTTATTTCTGAGTGTTTAGTTTTATAGAAAAATAGTGCAATTTGTGCAAATCTGAAAAATACTTAAAAATCATCATCATCAGATCTATTCTTGCAAATCTTTAATCAACGCTGATTTACTTGGAGTTTTTTTGTTTTGTTAGATGTGTAAGATCTTACATTTACAACTTCTCTTTTAGTTGTTTAGTATGCTGCTTTCTCTCAGTTACAAAAGAATCTTCAATAGCACAACAAATGACCCATTGACAGCCCGAGCCACATTAACTACATCAAGAAAAGGAGTTTCATGTGGCCAAATGTAAACATTTCAACCCCAGTCTTCCTCTATGAAAATAAATATGGAGCTGTGGAATTAGAAAATGTGGAAGGAAATATTTAATTAAGGAGCAATCATGGCTGTGGGTGATTTTCCATTTAAATCTCAGCATCCCCTTAAGAGAAACTGTGAAAATTCTAATTAGATTAATACCACTATGCAAATTTATGGCATTTTTAAGGAGGCAAGGGCTACAACGTAATCAGCTGAGTAAATGAGCAGGAGGGGTGTGTGTTTTTTGATTGGGGGTTGGGTGTTCATGTATGAGAATAAACTCCTTATAATCAATCAATTCTTCTAAAAAAATGACTAAAAACAACCTGTAAAAAGTACAAATATCCATATTGTAGAAGACAGTTAAGTACCAGAAGAAATGGATATGATTAATTCACAGATAATAAATAATATGTCTGCTTTTAAATCTGTTCCTGACTGATGCAAAAATGCCGACATACTTCACCTTCAAATTTTGGAGTCTATGTCCATCAGAGAAAAAAAAAACTATTGTTGTTATGAGCAAGCATTCTGGAAAATGGCCTTGCATGTGGTCGTGTTTGCCTGATGTAATTTCTTCAATGATATTACCAGCCTGATCTCATCAGATGCCGCACAGAGGCCCGGGGGCTCAGCCAATGTGCGGGCTATAGCACCAGCTCCAAATGGGATTCTTATCTCAGGATCTCTCTTTGCCATCAGTCGCTGCCGAAGATGCAAAGTGCCATATCTGTAACTTCATTAAACGTGTCCATTACATCACTTAGAGGCTGCATTATATCAGCTCGAGAAGCGGATTTAATCAGCATTCATTGCAGTAATATCTACAAATGGAGAACTGTCTTGTCTGAGTCACTTCTCATACATTCCTTACCCTTAGTTTATGACAACATTGCGATATTAAGAGCTGTGATGTGTCATCATATTTTAATGTAAGCACTGGGAGAAAATAATAAGCCTTTTATTATTATTCAGCTATAATGTTTGCTACATGAAGCATTTTACTCACAGGATTTATATTTTACACAGGATGTAACCTGGACAATAAAAGGTACTAGGAGTTAAGGAAACACCACGGGGTCCTTATGGGAGATGAATTTACTGTGAGTTGACATTGTAAACCACCACACCCTTAACCAGCTGAGCTAATCATCGCTGTTGTGGCAGGGGATTTGTGTAAGAGGACAGGGAGACGAGGGGTGTTAGGTTAAAGGTCACAGAAACGGATTAGGTGTCCAAGACACTCAGGGCTTCAATGAGATATAAGTGACAGAGCAGAGACGTGTGGCTGTGCATGTCTGTGTGTGCATGTGTGTTATGTGCAATCCTTGAAGGAGGTTCATCTAACATCCAGAGGGAAGCCATGATGGAGCCCTGCTGTACTCCAGGGGCCTCTGAGCCATCTGCTGCCCTGAGGCTAATACCCCAGCAGACGTTTCAGCCTCCAGATCAAGCCGGAATGGGCAGGAGGGCGGGTACTGTGTGCGTTGGGGTGTAGGAGTTTAAGAAATATTTTACCCCGGCAGGGTGCATCAGGCTCCTGGTAGGACTGACTGGGAATGTGGCTGAATGGGTAGTGGAGATTGTGAGCAGAAGGTGGATTAGGACAGGCAGTGAAATGCAATTGGGCAGGGATCTCAGAGCATCTGGGGTGTGAAAGGGACTAATTCAGATGCTAGAATTGATTCACTGTATTACAGAATTTGTCTTATTCTGTAAATTCTGTATTGGACTGAATATATGAGTGCTTAAACATATTGAACTTTTTATGATATCAAGTTGGGAAGAGCATAAATGAGGTTATAATGTGGGATTGGGAACCATTACGGATGACCACTGCATTACTAATTAATCATTAAAGCATCATCAGTGTGTGTTGTGGGTTATGATAATAACACTAGAATTACCTCAGATCCCAATCGTTTTTCATATAAAGCATGTTCGATTTTTCACTCCACTGGTAACACAAGCCTCCTTCGGTGATTGGAGGGGTTTGGACATTTGTGTGTGTGTGTGTGTGTGTGTGTGTGTGTCTAACTGAATCTGTTGTGGTCAGTAACACGAGACTGCCCATGGGGAGACCATAGAAATCAATGAGCAAAAGACAAAAATAGGGAAAAAGAAAAAAAATGACACTTACGACTGGTGGACGCTGCAGTTATAAAAGACAAAGTCGACGCTTGCAAACTTCTTGCCCGTTTCCTTGGATTTAAGATACAACTTCACCACCCGCATGTCACCTGTGTCAAAGTAAAAGTAATTCATTATGAAACATAACAAAAATATTCAGTTACTCTATTTAATAATAATAATAGAGTTAATGTGACAAACAGGGTGTGTATTAAAACTATTTATTCGCTGATTCGTAGTCACATTTTACATTTGAATTCCTCTTCTGTGACCTCATGTGTAACATGCGTGCACAAAAACACTGTAGCTAGGCAACACACCACTCATGTCACACCCACAGTTGGGTGAAATTAAAAATAGCAGCACCAATCAGTGTCTGGGTGCCAAAGCTGATGAGAACTCAGTGAGGCCTCAGTTGAAGAACTTCTGAGAAATGTCTTTGAGGAAAGTTAGCGCACACTATGTGACATATTTTCACTGCTTTGGATGTTAGAACCAACCAGGTTTTTATCATCTTAGTAGAGTGATAGAATTGAACATGAAACAGAAAAAGAAAAAAGCAGATATTTTTAACTGTAACAATAAACCTTGTGGAAGCTGCTGCTTTGAAAAGAAGTTAGAGGCATAATAAGTGTTGTTAAGATAAATAAATAAATAAAATGAAGCTGACAGCAGTGCATAATGCATAATAATAGGAATTCAAAAAGACTTCTATTTTAGATCAATAAATCAAGACTGATTGCTGATTTTTAAGGGAATGTGACAATGTTATTGGTGGTGACACAGTACTGTATGTTGAATAGAGATGTAGTAAGCAAATCATCTGGTGACATCATAATTCTGTTCTGGTCAATGTTCTTCTTCTCCAGCTGTAGTATAAACATTCCTTAGCACAAGATGCATCAGGCCATACTGATGCATGTACAGTGGCCTGCAGTATTATAGATTAAGAGGGAAAGAAGACTAAATAAAAAAAACATGATGACAAAGTGACTAGTGTCAAGTAGAATAATGAGGTTTAATATGAAGAGTTCATTGATAAAGTCTTCACAATTTTCCGACTAAACATCTGCATCCTGGCTGCCCACAACCACTACCCAATGACATCACTACCCCGATGACTTGATCAGTCTTCCCCCTTCCCATTCCAACCTTTGTTCCTTGTGATTGGAATGATGTCCCGGACGGATGGAGACAGACAGAAGATGTGTCCACCCTGGATCCGTCCCTCTGTCTCCACATAGTCCTCAAAGGAACAGTTGACCCCCGCTGACAGATCGGGCACGTTACGAGCCTGAAGGACCAGCTAGGGAGAGGGAGACAGTGAGACAGTCAAAGCAAGATCAATGGAAGGACATGGTGTACATGGATTGTTATAAGATATGACATGAGGGTTAATGGGTGTTTGGGGGTGGGGGCTGGGAGTTGTGTGTGACAGTACAAGGAATAAAAGCGAGTGTAAGTCAGTCACTGCAGCAGCTATTACATCAAGGTTAATGTGCACATGTTAATGTGCAGAAAGAAAGTGAGGGAAACTGCAGTCCCTCAAACCTAAGTGATGAGGAGCTGCTGACAGACGGAAACAGACTCTAATACACACATTCTTAGTGATCTTCATACGATAGATGGCAACTCAAACGAGGAGGAATAAATTCCTAAGCAGATGTTCATGACAAGTTACAACCATAATTTAATTTTGTTAATTCCATGAATAATGTGAAATGGCTATTGCATCATTACTTCTGATTTAGGTATTGCAAACTGAACAAATAAAGCAACACATTACAGAAAAAAGCAACAACAGCAGACATGCGTCCTGTTTCAAGGATTTTGTAATGGTTTTCTTAATTGTTCAGTTTGCTGATGGAGACAATTTAAAAAACTGAACACATCAAAGTTTCTCCTGTTTTGTACACAGTGGAATGTATTTTTTCATTTATATTTCTAAGGTGTTTCACTCACTAATGTTTTTCTTACAATTTACCTGTGATGGTAGGCCCACTAAAAATATATGTAGATGTCAATATTGAAGGTAATTACACAGCCTTAAGGCATCACAGGCCCATTTGTCAAGCTTCTCAAAATGTAGAGGAGGTGGAAATGAATCATGGCGGCACAATAAATAAATGGCAAGATAGAACAGGTTTATATGGATAGAACAGGTTTATATCTTTTCCACTAGACAGCGACATCAGACTTTTAAACGGGTATTTACTCTCCATATAAATTGTTGTTTTGTGTTCTTTAGTTTTGAAGGTAAAACAGGACACCACTTGGTGTAGAAAAAGGTGTACCTGGACTTCTGACATGGTGACAGAGATGTTTCTTGGCTGAACAGTGAGCTCTACACACTGCCTCTGGTCAGAGGCAAACCTCTGGGGTTCTCCTGCCCGTTCACACCGATCCTTACGAGAGCATCTATGGGAGCAGAAAAAAATGAGAAGAAGAATAGTATGGAAGAGACAGGGGAGAAAAGGTAAGAAAGATAAGAAAGGTGAGGAGAAACAGGAAAAAAACAAATGAGTGGGAGAAGGAGAAAAAAGATAGAGAGGATAAACTAATATGACAATCATATTAAGATGACAAACATTCACAGCCATCGCAGTCACACAAATGGGAGCAATAATACAAGACGAATAGGCTAATAGCTTCCCCCACCCATTACTGTGGGCCCTTACATCATTACCTTATTGGCCCTGACATTTGTGCAAGAACCACTAAGCTGTATGAAAACAGTCTCCCTTATCTTTTCAGTTTAAAGCTCCACCCAAGTCAAACTTCTCAGGAGATATACAGACAATCATTAAAGTTTCCCTGAACCGTAAAAATGATACAATTCCTTCTAGCCATATATCAGTGAGGTCAGCAATTTCCTCGCGCTTATTACGAGCCAACTGATCGTGCTAAAAATCGGCACACAGTCCCACATCGTAGGGGTTTTACTATTAGCTATTTATAATGCATTAGCTATCACTTCACCCCTGCGCTAACAATAACTGGCCCCAGTGGTAAGAGAAAAGTGCTGATGCGACACTGTGTGAGGCCTAAACAACAGAGGGAGGCAGAAAAAAAACCTAACTGCCTGGTCCACACAGCAGCCCTCCATCCCCTTCTTTAGCCTTCACTCACACTCAGCAAAAAAAAGCTCTCATGGACACACACACAAACAGACACACACACACACACACACAATCGCACAATATATGTGTGACAAAAGATCCAGTGGTATGTACACATTGTCTCATTATAAAACTAATTCTACTGTTTCTCCACTGTGTCTGTGAATTTATGTGAATGCAATGTGATAATTTGCCTAGGAACACCCAGCTGTGAACGTGTGTGTGTGTGCACGCGCGCGTGCACGTAGGTGAGCGCGTTTATTCCTCCTTCAATTCCACTGTTGACTGAACCTACGATGGCTCTTAATAAGATGGCTAAAAGCACCAGAGGGCTGAAATGAGGCTTATAAATAATTTCCCTATTAATACTATTTCCTCGTTTGTCTGCAAGGGCATCGAACAGGGTTGCTGACAATATCAGGTAGGAAAATTATTGAGCTCCAAACAAAATACAAGGTCAAAATGTACCCAGTTGGAGGGTCACCACTGTTTCCATCGTAATTGTGTGTTTTTTCTATAAAAAACAAAGGAGAAACCATCTTGTGTATCTTGTGTATATGTTTTGTGTTTAATTAATGTAAAATGAGGTGGCATTATGCCAAATGCCTAAGGTGTTCCAAATGTGGTTTCACATCCTGTAACCTTTCAATAACACGTAACTGTTCTTACACCCCCTGTACGCAAGCACGCAAGCACTCACGCATGCACACGCACACACGCATGCACACGCACACACGCATGCACACGCACACACACAGGTCCTCTCTACTCAGGGAAAAAACTGAGAGATGACAAACAGAGCAGTATTATATCACAACAGTAGTGGGTAAAACATTCTACATAAGGAAGCTGTTACATTATCTGTCCTTAATCTGATAAACAAACATAAGACTTTGTACAAATACCAACCACTAACCCACAATAACAAGCAGAACACCACCAAGATAAATGGGAGTGTCTGCGATGCAGGCAGCTGAACTGTGTTGTTATTTATGTGCTAGTTACAAATTTAGCAGGTTGACATACTTATACATGATGAATGTATCACTTTAATTGCAGGGGGCATTAATGTTGTGTGAAATAGATATAAATCACTGTGTTATGATTAATAAATATCTATTAGTAGCAGTTAACTCAGGTTGAAAATAATTTAGTAGACCAAAAAAGGCCACATTCATTGTAGCTGGGACTTGTCATAAAACTCTGTCACATTAAATGTACAACTTTTTCTCTCTGTAGCTGTCAACAAGTCAACAGAAGGCTTTGCTAAGCGACTGTTGAACATTTAAATGTATCAAAAACATGCATCATGTAAATGATCAACACTGTAAAGAAAAAATGTGTTGTGCAGTATTACTGTAAGTCACTCTGGATAAAAGCGTCTGCTAAATGAATATAATGTAATGCAGTAAGTTCCTCTGCAGCTCAGAAGTGCATCAATAGTCAATTTCCAGAGGAGTTAAACAAAGAAACACTACAGAGTATAAACATGTTTTTTCAGGATAAATAAAATTATTGTAAGTCATTTAAACTCGTAAAACTCTTAAAACTTATTTTAGGGTGGATGCTTTTTACTTTTAACCAAGGACGAATCTCCTGAAATATGTATTCAGCTGACTGCTTTTCACTCCAGCATCACAATCAGCGGACATACACACACACACACACACACACACACACACACACACACACACACACACACACACACACACAAAAAACATTTCTTTCAGAAGTATGTACCACATGATGCAACAGTCTCCATTGGAAGGATACCAGGGTGGAGTGTGTGAATGTGTGTGAGTGAGTGTGTGTGGCACTTACACATTGTGAAGGACACACCACCCACAGTGAGGGTCTCTGGAGCCCAAACAATCCCCACAAGTGGTGTACTGCTCGCAGCTTTCCACTGGAACTCTCACCACCTAGTGACAGAGACAGATAGAGCACAGAGGGGATGAAGATATAATTAGTGGAATGTACATTCAGCTGGATGGAGATTAGCATTCAGGAGCTTATCAGACAGACTCAGTTTCAAAACTGTGCTCATCAAACAGCCAAGGTCTGATTGTGTTTGTTTGTGTGTGTTCCAGAAAAAAATAGCTCATTTGAGAGATGTGTGTTCTGGTGTGCAATTCTGTTCCAGCAGAGTGTGGCAGCCTCCAGTGAAGCGTGTACAGGATAGACCTCGTAATGCATGCTGGGAGACTTGACAGGTGGCCGTGGTATCCGTGCTGTGATTGACAAGATGAACAAAAGGACAGACGCTGAGAGTATACATGTCTTTTTAAGGTTGTGTGGTGTTTTACACAGACATTTTTGCTAAGTGTGTGGGTGTGTGTGTGTGAGTGTGTGTGAGAGCTTGGCGATATGCCACAAATGTTGCCTAAGAGACAAGAGTTCAAGTTTGTCCAACACGCTAGTTTAAGGTGATGACTGGTGGATCACAACATGTCGCTAGTGGGTCTGAAAGTGTGTGTTTATTTTAAGATATTCACAAGTGTGTGTAAGTGTGTGACAGACAGATTGCTAGCATCTGCACACAACGCTTGTGTACAACAACGTAACTGCATGTGTTTGTGTGTCTGTGTGCGCACATGTGTTGGAAGTGTCAGCGCCACATTTAACCTTTCTTCACCAGCAGGCCCCAAGTTGATGAGTCACTTGATCCCTTGTTTCATTAAGTGTGTGTGTGTGTGTGTGTGTGTGTGCCTCACTCCTGGGTAACGCTATTATAACACTGACAGGTACTGACACACATTTAACCATGAGAACTCCGTCCATGTGGTATGTGGGGACAAAAGTGGTGTTGGGCCCAGTGGGGGCCGACTTTTTTATGAGTTACAGATTAGGGATGTGTGGAGGGACAAGAGAAAGGAAAAGCACATGGCAGAAAAAGAGCAGAGTGCCAAGGTAAAAGGGAAAGCTGGTTAGCCTGTCGATGGAAGCCAGGCGGACTCAACACTGAAATATTAAACAGGGGCCGGGAATCCTCTGTGAGTTTTAAGTATAACACAGCTATGAGAGCGATATGACATGACACAACTCCCTTATGCTCTGAAATGTCTTGTATCTGGCTGGCATTGGGACCCTTTGACAAAACAATATTACTCGAACAGAGGGCAGACAGACTAAAGCACTCGACGCTCAACCACAAATCCCTTTTTTATCTATTCTCCTCCTTTCCCCCAGTGTACATTTACTCATTTCCATTCGTCTCTATGTTCCTTGTGAATGTTTCTTCGCCCTTAAATCTTCTTGTAGAGATTCACTCTTCAACTAGAACCTACTTCATTCACTCTACAGACTAAAACATGCTGTTTCTTCTTCAATAAAATGGTAATACCGAGCCCAGTGCTGTAGCTCTCTGGCTGGCTTTCTGCCCAGAGCGAGGGAAAGACAAATGAAAAGATGTAAACACAGTAACGACTGAACGTGGAAGAGAGGGTGGTGGTCATCTACTGGAAGTAGGGCTGGTTGGCTGGATGGATGGATAAATAGAGTAAAGCTGAGGTGTAATGGAGGACACACAGGAGGAGAATTGGTCAGGACATTGTGCTGAGTAGATGGGATATGGTGGCAGAAGGCTGCTATGTGTCATTGTCAGAATGAGCGCAAGTCTAGTTTTTAGCTGAAAGAAGGATGAAGCAAGAATCAGATGTGTCTCAGCTAATACAAGGACAATGGAGGAAGAAAAGGGGGGTTACAAGGAACGAGCAGATAATCAATAGATTGACGAGGGAAAAGCAGCTGGAGCTGTGGATATGGGATTGATAGAAAAAAAAAATCTTTGCACTGCGTCTTTCACATAATTGATGAATCAGCAAGAAGAAGAAAAACGGTGAGAAGATATAAGAATAGTCTGTTCCTCATATTACCATGGATGGCGACCAAATCGTCCTCTTTTCTCCATAAATCACTGGGACTGTGATTAAGGACAATGGTCGACATAAATCACAGGAACACTGTGGGTTCTTGGTGAGCTAGCATAACCTTATCACTGTCCCGTGTAATGACAGATATGGACTATTGTTCACAATTGTCACTGTAGTGGTAGTAGTAGTAACGAGTGGGAGTGTTATAAAGCCGCTGATGTGGTAGGGGGCCATGATAGCTGTTTCTCCCAGGGGGGCTATAAAATGCTTTACTGAGACTTCTGCTCGTATGACTGCATGTAGATCCAAAAAATGTGTGTATGCTTGTGTTAGGAACACGCACACATATACACACACACAGGCGCGCGCACACACGCACGCACGCACGCACGCACGCACGCACGCACACACACACACACACACACACACAGAGACTGTTTCACCCTTTCTGTCTCTCTCGACGGCTCTTTTAATGAAAGCCAATTTCCGACACCGCACCACATTACTCCTTTAAATGACCTTATAAACCACGCCTGCCATCTCCTCTCTTGCCATCTCCTTATTTACAATGGCATCTACTGCTGTAACTCAATTCTCCTTTCTCGCTCTCTCTTCCTCTGTTGTTGTCAGTCCTCCACCCAGACCATAGTGCAGTGCCATGACATCTCCTTTCTGCTGTAAACGTTCCACCTTTCCTCTCCAATCTGTTTTTACAGAGCACCATCACCTGCCCTTAAATGCCCAACTAACAGGCTTTTTGCAACAGACACCCACAAACCCCACAGGACCGGTATGGCTTTCAGCAAGGCTTTTCATTGGTTGTTAAATCTAAAGACATAAAAGGATTGGCCTTGTTGCAGCTTCCCCTTTTAACATTCAGACTCACAGAGAGTCTATAGCAGAGGAGAGGAGGAGGGGGGGTAGCAGAGATGTCTATTCTGAGTTCTAGTGTCGGAGGGCCGATAGATGGTCGTTTATTGTCAGTTATTTTTAGGTTCATATTTATTTGAAACTCAGAATTTATCGATGACCATGCTGCCTTGAACAAACCTTGTGTGTGGTTGAAGTGTTTAACACTTAAACTCTTTACGTTCTGGTCTTGCAGCACATTGGTCTACACAGAGGAACCTGGTTTCACTGAACATGTGACATAGTTAACTCTAGACTTCCAACTACAGCAATACGTGTGGTGGCCGTCGTTACTGACTATTTCACCAACCACCAGTAGCTTTTTAAACTAACCCTCAGGCATAAAGCAAGGTGGTTCTCAACAGGTTGTCTATGGAAGTGAGATAGGTCCTCCATTGCAGGAGTACTTGGTCAGGGGGTGGGGCACTGGAGGTGGTTGTATCAAAAGCGAGGTTAGCATGTGTGCATTGACAGGATTATCAGGGGCTTAAGACTTCAATGGCTGGCTAGAAGCTCAATGTGTTGATTGACTGGAGATAAGATGGACAGCAAACACCACTCACAGGTTATGGCACTGAACGGGCTGAGGAGGTGCTGAAAGACAGGTTAAGGAAAAGGGAAGTTTTGTCAATGGTTTGTTGTGTGTGCGTGTGTGTGTGTGTGGGGGGGGGGGGGGGGGGGGCGGGGGGGGGGGGGGGGTGTGCAGCGATTGCACCACTGTGTTCCCTCAAAAAAAAAATCATCTGCTGTCACATCCAATTTGCTGACTGATGTCCAAATACTGAATTGCTGTTACACTCCAGAGATGTTTACTGACAGGTCATTTTGGTCAAACCAAATTGATGCTGCAGACCTACTTTGTTAAATGAGATCTTTGTGTGTCACAGTGAAGGTAAATAGTGCCAACTGTGAAAGCTGCAATCTCTCGGTTTCTCTCTCAAAACTCTCCCTGCTATATTTCTTGTGCCCACTGCACTTCCTGCCTCCTTCACTATCTTTATCTCTCTCATTTTGTTTTTTGTCTGTTGTTTCTCCCTCCCCTCCCTCCATCAGCTTTCCTTCTTTATCACTGCTTTAATTTATATTTTTTCACAGTGAAGGTAAATAGTGCCAACTGTGAAAGCTGCAATCTCTCGGTTTCTCTCTCAAAACTCGCCCTGCTAGTTTTCTAGCAGGGCGAGAAAACTAGCAGGGCGAGTTTTCTGCTAGTATTTCTGCTAGTATTTCTTGTGCCCACTGCACTTCCTGCCTCCTTCACTATCTTTATCTCTCTCATTTTGTTTTTTGTCTGTTGTTTCTCCCTCCCCTCCCTCCATCAGCTTTCCTTCTTTATCACTGCTTTAATTTATATTTTTATTCTCCTTCTCCTGCACCAGACTCAGTTATTCATCCACTCCTTTGTTTTTACTTTTCTGAAATACTGCTTTCATCTCCTCCGCTATACTCCACTGGAGTAAAAAAGGCAGATCACACAACTTATTTGTCATCTGTGTCTGCACATATTGTGAGTTTTAGGCCATTAAAGATGACAGGGCCAATTCTCTTTGTGTGTGTGTGTGTGTGTGTGTGTGTGTGTGTGTGTGTGTGTGTGTGTGTGTGTGTGTGTGTGTGTGTGTGTGAAAACTACCTTTTCAAAAATGTAGGCAAGAAAAACCTGTTATCTCAAGGTTAATAATGCAATTTTAAGTTCTGGCTATAGGGCAGTTTGCCTGATTAGTCTAACCCAGTCGTAATTATTAAATTGTTACTGTCATTAAATTATTATTATTATTATTATTGTTGTTGTTGTTGTTGTTGTGATTACATAAAGAAAGCAATAAGATGAGCAGGACGGGTCTAAAACAATGGCCACACCAAATCAAAGGTGAGGACTGGTTACACAAAGCAAAGAGAAAACCCAGAATGAGTAAAACTTTGAAAAACAAAGTGGTGGAAACCCATCACTCTTCATCACAATCCTCATTGCACAGACAATTCTATTAACGCTTCCAAAAAGAGCCATAGGTCATTGCTCTCTCACTCTTTGTGTATCCATGTGTCCAGAATACTCTGTTTTTCATGAGTGAAGAGAGGAATAAAATGGAATAAGAGAGTAAGAGCAGGAAATGAAGACAGAAACACAGGATGAGACAGAGATCGAAAACAAAAACCAGAGAAAACTAAGAACTGGTCCACTGACTCTACAGTCAGTGTGGAAGGAGAAAAGGCTAGAGAACGAGGTAAATGTAAGCAACTAAGGTAGGCAGGCCTAGGGGTCTTCTAATTAAGTGAGGATGGGAGAGGCTGGCTGCCTGGTAAATGACTCTGTCACTTTAGTAAATGGACTTGGTGAGGAGTGAGGACCCACACAGCTGGCATTTCCATTAGCATTACCCAGCGACCACCATATACACTGACAGAGAGCAACAGAGAAGGAGTGATTGTATGGAAGAAACGTTCTTACAGTCAAGTCTAGCCACTCGGTAGCCATCTTGGAAACAGACCTGGACAGTTTATATGAACAGGCCTCTATCTATATGAATTGGTAGAGAGGCGTAACTATACCCTCAGTGGTCACAAGACACACACTTGTGAGTTTAAAAACATCTTTTTCTCCAGAGGTGATATTTCTACTGCAAAGTGCAACAACACAAGTGCTGGTTTCCTGTTGTTAAGGGGAGTGATGGCCCGTGTGTCATATAACCACCATCTCTGATACTACAGACATTTTTACTTAGGGTTCTGTAAACGTTCTGTCTGTCTCAAATAACGTCTCTCATGGTGGTTATGCGATAGCAATGACCAGAGCAGAATACAGACAAATTGATTGTTTGATTTAAAGGTTACATTTTTTCCGTTATTAAAAATTATTGTCTAAAATGACTTTAAAGAGCTGATCAATATTTACTGAGCAAACTCTTAATAAATCATTAAGTCATCAATCATTAGTTGCAGAGACACATAGTGGACACATGTCTTTCTAATGGGATTTACTCATATCAGGTTGTTTCTTTTTGCAACTTCAAGCAATGAACAATTGGAAGAGAAATTTCAGCTTAGTTCTTAGCCATGCAATACTTCATAACTGGGTCTGACGAGGCCTGCTGTGCATGAATTGAAAACAAAGTCTGACTCAATTTAAAATAATTCCCTGCACAGTCATGCTGGAGCAGATCTTAGTTGTTCTATCCAGAGTGGCTTGTGGTTAAGACACAAGGCTGAATATCGTGACTTGGAGCAGCTCCACAGACCATCCTCACTTTTGATTGGACTAAATCCATGACAGTGAATCAGGGACACACCTTTCTGTTCCTGTCACTGTGAAGCAATATGGGGACCGATGGCACAATGGCATCTAATGACTGAGGACTGACTGAGGAAAAAGGGGTGGAGGGGGACATAGAGGGAGAGAGAAACCATTAACCCCCCTATCCATCTAGGCCTCCTTTCTAACCCTATCAGTCTGCTCTATCACGCCATCCTTAGGGATGAAACGATAGTGGACCAAAACAGAGCGAGATGAGAGAGAGACAAAGTTATTGAGTGACAGTTAGACTTCCATCAGGTCTGATAGCATCGGACTGAAGACAAGTGCTACACAGACTTTTCTGATGGGTCATGCACACACTCAATCAAGCAGACCATTTTAATTTTTTTTTAAAGGGACAAAAAGCACAGTGGCTGAAAGGAGTGATAGGACAGGAAATGCAGGAAATCCAATTAGGGAAAAATGAGGATGCAAAAAGTGAATTTTGAAATATTCAGAGACCTGGCACTCTCCGGTTGCTTTGGCAAATATATGCGATACTGTTAGAAGAAATCCTCATGGTCCTTTTGTTCATTGTCATTGAAAGGACAAGCTTTGGGAATCATTTCACTCTTTTCAGATTGAATTTGTATCAATTAATTGATGTCTAGTAGATACTGATACATATTCTATAATATATATCAATAGAGAATGTTTTAAATTATTCTGGTTATGGACCTATTGTGCTCTAAAATATCACTATATCCAGTGAGAGGGCTTTGAGATACAAGACATGTGAAGACCTGCTTACATGTGGGTGTATGCATGCATTGAATGTATAAGTGTGCACTGTCCCATGCTGAGAAATGTGCTACAATGGCTTGAACTCTTGTAATTGAGTGCCATATACCTACATTACTAGCCCCAACCTACCCCCACCCACCCCACGCTTCAGCACCCCCCTCGTCACAGAACTCTCATCTTCGGCTTTCTGCACCAGGTCTATTAACATTAACATAACAATGACCGCCTCCTTGCTTAAAGCGTGTACCCATGTGTGTGTATGTGTGCACTTGCATGTGTGGAAAAGGGGACATAGAATTTCATTTAAGCGCCTACACTGTCAAGTCAGTAAGTGGAGGAGATGAAACTGGAGTCGTGCTCATAAATCTAAATGAACAGGTTAGATGCTGACTGGGCTCACTGCATCAATGAAAGTGAGGAAAATTAATGAAGAAGAAGCAAGCAGTGCAAAGTTTTTCTGCTATTTACATGATTCCTGTACCATGAAGTAAGTCAGGTGTCACGGCCCAGTTCCCCCAAAAGCAAGAAGCCAACAGGTCACAATTTGAGACATCGATCAAGCTAATCAAGCTAATCAACTTCTGTTATGAGAACTAGCAGGCCTTACAGAAGCTCACAAGAGAACCACAATGGTATACTGACGACGGTGGTGTGTGGATTTTAAAGAGGCTGTTGCATATCAAACGCGGGTGTTATGCACTCTCCAGGAATTATCACTTTAAAGGATTGTGAGGATCTATGGGATCACTGTTTCCAAGCAAATCACATGCTGTATGCTACACATGCTCTCTGAATGATGAAGCTAAGTGTCAGCCATTAGCTGATGTTTCAATGCTGCATTATGTGCTTGTTAACTCTGGGAGCTCCTCAGTCGGCCAGAGTTTGATAAATTATAGAAAATTAATCTTTGAGCTACTTAGAACTGACTGATTAGCTGTATCTAGTTCACTAAAATGTCAGTCTTGATTGATACAACCAGCTGCTTATTATGTGTGTTGATGTCAGTTTGTGCTAATGTGTTTGCTAATGAGATTGGCAGCGAACCACTAATATGTGAATGTAAACAGATCGACAGACACGCAAACACACGCACGTACACGGAGGATTGATGTCAGATGAAACCCTATGGGTAAGGTATTACTTGATGAGGGCCTGTTGAGAAGGCCAACAACACAATGCAGACCATTGTTTGTTATTATAGGGAGTCAAACCAACCGTTTGTGAATACAACAAGAATTTGTGCAGATGTGTATGCATGTGCATGGAATCAGATTCCTTGGGGGGATGAGAGTTGTGGTGAAATGGGGAAGGGGAAATCTCTTTCAGATGCTGAATGAAAAGTCAAGACAATGGTGTTGGCACCCACACACAAACGTACAGACTCTCTCTCGCTTGCTCTCTCTCACTCATACATGTACACATTTGTAAATTTGACGAATATGTTTACAAATGTAGATTCCTACAAAGATGTGTATTTATAGTTGCGTCAACGCACAAACATAAACCACTGCCATTACAAAATTCAAAGAAGCACTATATACACATACACACATGCATGCATACACAAACAAACTCAGAGCAGCGTCCTTCATATTTGAACAAAAGGTTGTCTTATGCACACACAAAATGCATACATTCCTTCAACTGCAGGTCCTTCTGTTTCCAGCCCCTTTTTCCCACACTGGACATGAATATTCATACTGTCACCAATTAGCCAACACTGCACACCAATATCATATGCATGGCTGCCTTCAAGACATACTGTAAAGCTGTGCTTGTCAGTGTATGTACATGTACAAAGGCAGCAAGAATACCAGCTGTTGCATCAAATGCATTCAGAGCTTTTTGTCTATAAAGATGAGACCAGTATCAACTGAGCCAGGACGCCATGAGAGAAACCCCCCCCCACACACACACACACTTACACACACACACAAACCAATTTTGCACAGCAGAGAAATTATTTTAAAAACGTTTGTGTTCAGTCAAAGAGTGACAGTGTCAAAAAGTGAGACTCCAAGAGTCATTATATTTTTGTGCTGTTTCTCACATTTTTGTGAAAAGGAAATGGCATTAGCTATCGGGAAACACTGCACAAAGCTTCTTATCTGGATTTGTGTTCATTCATCAAAAACAAAACGTCATGACGTCATATTGAACAATGCTTTGTTTCCATGGTTAAATTAATATCCACCACAAACCCTACACTACAACAAAACTAAAATGTAGTTTGAAAACATAAACTTTACAAAAGTGTAATAACAGTTGTTGTGTGAGTACACAACTTGGTTGTGACTGAACAGATCCTTGTCAATAATTTCCTTATTTCTTCAAGCCAACTGGTGCAGACCATTACCCGTTTGCTCATCAACAAATTCAAAAGACCAACAAAATGCAACATCGAGCACAGAAATTGACAAAAGCCCATTCAATATCGACTGCATTCAAAAATTAACTGATTTAAGTTGCCTGTATTAACTCACTGTTTCATCAAACACACACACAGCAGGCCATCCTCTCCTGCTGTCATATACGCCATTGATAATAATGACAGTGATGAATATAGCTGGAACACAGTGAGTCATAAATCACTGGGCCTCGCCCCTGACTCTGACTCACTGCTTGGGACTACATATTTGTGTGTGTGTGTGTGTGTGTGTGTTTCAAGGGAGGCTGAGGGGGACTTGGGAGGACTTGTCATGTGCTACGCATCAGTGGATATGTCCAGTGACACCTTAATGTGCTTGGCTTGTCAGAGAAACCCCTGCAGGCAACTAGCCCCAAACGCACACTCAAGACACCCCCAAATTTCAAAAAAGGTACATGGTCACATGTCAAAGCTAACTCTCTCTCTCTGTGTGGTACTGTAGCATTGTGGCGGACACTTGGGGGCATACCTCTCACCCAGGAGGGTTATGGGTAAGGGGGCGTGGTTGTGTATGATAGTTTTGGCGCCTCCCGCCATGTTGTAACTAACCTTCCTAGAGTGTGTCTGTAGTAAAGCTGCTTAACCCACCTCGTGTCGGAGTTTTCCCTCATTTGCCACAGCATCCTTCTTTACAAACCTACTATCATCCCCAAATTTCTCCTCCTTTCCTTCATCTACCCATCCTTCTCTCAATTCCACCTCTCAATTTTTCACCTCACTCTCCATTGACAAAGAAACCATAGTATGTGTGTGTGTGTGTGTGTGTGTGTGTGTGTCAGAGTGGATGAGGGGTGCAGCAGCAATGGTGAGACGTCATTAAAAAGATGGGAATGGAATCAGTAGAAGGGAGTTGAGAGGGGAGGACTCAATTTGGACTTAGATGAAAACATGGGAGTGTGTGTGTAGCAGCCATTGCACGGATTTATAAAAGCAGGATGGTGGGGGCATAGCAATATAGATGGAGGGCACAGGATAAAGATGAGGGTAGGACGGAAAGCGAGGGAAGGGAATTGCCCCCTCTAGTCATTAGTGCTGGAAAGGGGGTTTAGCTAGGAGGTCTTGGAGCTGCAGCCCCCATTCTGCTTAACAGAATACTGCTAACCATTAATGGGGATCAAATACAGACATGATGGTGCATGTGTGTGTGTGTGTGTGTGTGTGTGTGTGTGTGTGTGTGTGTGTGTGTGTGAGAGAGAGAGAGAGACAAGCATATGTGGGGCGTTCTGAAGAATAGGGCATGATGTGAGGTGGATGGAGACAGGTTGTCCTTGAGTGTAAATGGAGGTATGTGTATGTGTATGTGAGCCTAAGTGATGTCTTCTTCTTGTACTAGTGTCTGTAAGTAAAAATGTGCATCTGTGTGTGTGTGCGCGCATGTGCGTGTGTGGGTGTGTGCACGCGTGCGTGCGTGTGTGGGTGTGTGGTTGTGTCCTTCAGGCCCTAAGTTGCCAAGATAAAGTGGAGCAGGCCACTAAGTCACAAAGACACACCAACACACCACTAAAAACAATAACGAATACCACTTTTATCCAAAGATACCCGATGTTTATATTTGTGTTGCTCTTTTCTGTGTCTATTCTACACATAATTCCCACACTGACTGTTTACTGCGCCACCTGAAATCTTAAAATTGTACCAGCAATCTTAGCAATGCAGAAATGTATCATGGAATTAGCTGGTTGCACCGTTACTGCTAAAATTAATGCTACACCCATAGTACTTTTTGGTGTATCAGGTGTGTATGACAGATTAGCACTTTCATTACTGCAGCATCAGTTATTAAGCACTGAACAGAAACATTTATAGACAGGCTCCTTTTAGAAGTAACAAATCAGGCAACAGAATCTCTTCTCAAATATGTTTCACTTAACAGACCTCAGAGACATCCTGTATCTCACCCATACTAATCCAATGGTCCTTTCCCAAAGCCCATTTTAGATTTATTAAATACAGACATATTCACTTCATGTACAACCCTCCTTTCCCCTCTTTCCCTTCCCTGCATCTCTGCTTCCTTCACTCACCACACTAATGAGACAGAAAAAAAGAGAGGAGCAGCTGGGCCTGGGGAGCGACAGAGATGCAACACGTTCCCCCTCCCCCTCTCCTTCCTCCTCCCTGCCTCACCATCAAAGTAGACACAGATCTTGCCAATGGTGGGACCGGTAATGACCACAGGCGTGTGCACACACACACATGCACACTCAGACCTATACCGCTATCTTTGTGAGGACACTCACTGATGTTCCTTGGCCCAGAATCCTAACCCTTACTATCAGCCCAACCATTATCCTAACCCTGAACGAAACTTCATCCCAACCTGATCTTGAAAAACACATCCAGAATTGCAAGGTGTATAACACTAGCACACACATGTCAAAAAGGTCTACACACAATCACACACATCTACACATACTCACAAAAAACACGGCTCTGACTTATATATAGTGTATGCATTGTAATTACATACACTATATTGATGTGCTGTGTTTGTGCAGTGATTCAGAGGGGGGTATTATATGCTCTGGACAGTACTAGACCTGTGTATAGAAATAAATGATGGAACTACACTTTGTCTGAGTGTGTGTGTGTGTGTGTGTGTGTGCGCGCACAGGCTTGTAGGTGCTGGAGAGACCTGTCTGTTAACGAGGGATTGTTAGCCCTGTTTAGTCACCTGTGGTAACAGCTGTATTAAAGAATGCTGAATATAAAGGCTAATGATGGCTATATTGAGCACATATACCCATAATTAGAGCACGCATACTGTGTGCTTGTGTTTACCACAAGTACTGTATAAATTTCATGAAATTTGAGTCAATGTGACTGTGGTGCCCTTTGTTTACTAAACCACAGCTGCATAGAAATAAACAGTATGTGAATAGTTCTGAGTGCATGTGTTTTATTATTTGTTCATCTCTTCAACAGTGAACTCACCTGTTTATCGGTCATTGTGTAGATGTACTGCAGCTCCGGGCTGAACAGCATATCTCTTAGTAAGGGACTTCCTCCATCACTTACAGTCACCTTCTCATACAGTACAGCTGGACGGTTGGGGCTCACAGAATTCACCAGGATCTACAGGAAAGCATAGAAAAACAGACTCTTAAACTCTGAAATACTCACACAAATATTGTTAGGGATGCACAAATAAAACAGTCATATCCAGTGCTGTAGAGCTGGCAAAGGTGCCAGAGCCCTGAACTACGTCTTTGCCGGGCAATTATGAAACGGGTTTAAAGAAAGGTTAAAAAAAAAAAGGTTGGTTACTTTTAACAAATCAAACCCCATTTATATTTTTACAATTTATTTTCAGTATCTGTAATCACAAAAACACAAAGAGTGAATATTCTGTTTTAAGACTTTTCAGATCATAGAATATTTTCCCCTAAAATCAAGCCTTAAACACAGTGTGTGAGCTGCAATGACTTCAGCTCTAACAGGTGGTTATCATCACACTGTACTGTGCACAATTATTTAAAAAAAACATCTCTGAATAAGGCTCTAAGTGTCTGTGTTACAGGGCCATGTAAACAGCTGGACTGAAAGGCTGTGCTATTAGCAGCATTTAATTTAGCACCATTACTGTGATAAGAGCCATGATGCTGGTAGATGCATGGGAAGGAACATTACTGTCGAAATGATTGTGTTATTGCAACTGCAGAAAAAGACAGCTCTATTCAGCACCTGAGAAGAACTAATGAAAACACATTTGCGACTGAAATTATGAGAAAAGGCGATCAACGTGAAAATATTTCCCTTCCGTAAAAAGCCCAGTGAGAATTCGAGTAAGTCACTTCGGTTTTAAGAAAACCCTAATCACTCAATACACCTGAAGATAAATATAACTTATCTCACGATGCAAGCAGGCGCTCACATTTTCTTTGTGAGCTTTTGCAAATAATTTGCCCAGATATGGTAAGCAATGGTTCAGATAAGAGATAGGAGACTGGCTGGCTGGGGTGGCTGTGAGCCAAAGTCATCTCAGCAGCAAATGAAAAGCACCGAGTGACGAGGGGGTGGGGATGGGGGTATCAGTTCTCCATTACTGGTCTTTGTCGACTGCTGCTATCAGCCCACAGTGACAAGGAGGGGACAGCAGGCAATGACTAGCTGGGAAATGATATTGAACATACACATTCACACGAACACACACACCAAGATGGGGGCGGGTGGGGTCACAGGTAAGAGATACGATGACACAAACGCAAACACAGAGACTGACTGATAGATATGCATGCAGTAATATGGGCTTCCATAGATATGCAACACACCCACAGATGCACACAGCCACACACAGAAAAAGAAAAACATATCAGACAATGCTGAACATACACACTGTAATGAAAGAATTTATTTACAATCTCACCAAAAGAAACCAGGGGCAACAAATCCATTATCTCTCTGTCTCTCTCTCTCTCTCTCTTTGTGTGTGTGTGTGTGTGTGTGTGTGTGTGTGTGTGTGAAAGAGAGAGAGCTTATAAGGCCATGATAAAGCACAGAAGATGAGAGAAATATGGATGTTATTATCTAGATAATGGGCCTGTAAACAAAGGATACATTTCATTCATGGATGGCTCACATCCAGAAGACATTACACACTGGCGCACAGACACACCACACACACACACACACACACACACACAGCTACACAATTGTAAGTATAGACAAATGGAATAAAGATGAATGCTATCTGACTCACAGGTGAAAAAAAATTGGTTTTGCTCTTTAGGTTCCCAGCTTAGTTTTCTTTCTCTCTCCCCCTCAAAACTAGGGAAATAGGAATTTTAGTTGCCTGTCACATCTATCTCTGAACCAGACATCCAAGTCCAGTTTCCTGGTTAAGGAGCAGTCCCAGTCAACTGGTTTTGCACATGTAATAATACAGAGAATAAAAGGTTGTCTCAGTCCGTATCCCTATCATCTGTGTAAATCCATTTGCTTTTCTGTCTTTGCATCTTGCAGGCTGAATCCCAAATGGGCACACAACTCTTTCACACACTGTTTATGACTGACTCCAGTATCACTTCAGAGGCATGAGCAGAAAACCTACAAACACCTTTTCTTTCCTGTCTTTGTCTCCTTTTATATCTTTGTTTCACTCAACTTTGCCCTCCTCTCCGAGAAGGCTGTTCATATGCAGTGCTAACAATCGAAAAAAACAAACAAACGGTGGGCAGAGTAAGAAAGGTGAGAAAGAGAGAGAACAGAAGAGTGGGTGAAAGAGAGCAGGTGACGTGTGAAAACAACAGGTAATAAATTGTCGATTTATTCCACAGGCATCGTAGCCAAGACTGGCCAGAAAATATGGAAACCAGGAAGACAACAAACGACAACGTAATATACATTATACATTAACCAGATAGATGAATGTAGAGGATAACTAATTGAATCAAACTGAGCGACTGGAACTGGGGGTGGATGGGCTGTTACAGCTTCTACTAGAAGGGCTCAGTGTGTACAAATATGTGTACAATCCAGTCTGTGTGTGTGCTTACATGTTTGCCCATGTGTGGGATGGTTATTGCATTCATCTACCACCACCACCACCACCACCTTTAATGTTTTAACATATTCAAATCTGTAATTTTCACACATTTTTAATTCACAGGTTTCTGTTTACGTGACTATTGATCCACACTGTTTTCTTAATGTATGTGTGAGCCAAGTGCAGAAATCAATGTAATAGTCAGTGGCGATGCTGGTCTCTCGCTATACAGTATCTATATATCTTTTCTATCTTTCTAAGTGCTTGATAGATGGATTCGCTGGGTGAAGCTGTGCTGATGCTTTCAGCAAAAGCACCAGCTCCACTCTCTTGTCAACATGTGTAATGTAACATAACAGATCCTAAA
The DNA here is from genome assembly GCA_016785345.1 of Trinectes maculatus. NCBI lineage: Eukaryota > Metazoa > Chordata > Actinopteri > Pleuronectiformes > Achiridae > Trinectes > Trinectes maculatus. The sequence goes on from JAFBJQ010000276.1 coordinate 278,589, forward strand.
CACATTAAAGTCACTGTCTTAAGTAAGGACACCGAGAAGTAATGAGGGAGGGAAGAGTGGAGGAAAGTGGAGCGGGAAGCATAATGAGGAGCAAAAGCCACAGGGAAAGCAGAGCAGATGAGAAAATTAAAGCAGTAAAAAAAAATAACTGTAGTCTTTGTATCTCTTGTATTGCCTCTGAGAACTTTTCATAACTGCTACTCTGAGTGTTTCCAAGATCTACAATTGCTATTTTGCACAGTTATGTTAATGTTGCTTTTCTGCTCAGCAAAACTGGAAATAAAGAGAGATGATTTTGTCACTGGTGTTTTTTTTTTTTCACTCCAGCTAAAAGTGGCTGTAATGTTGAAAACAAGTGAAATCTAAAAATCGATTTCAGAAGTTGCACAATGATTTCAGGTGCACTAATTCACCAACATGCTTCCACTTAGCCAGGGATCTAATTACTACCCCGGTACTTTCCTGTTTGCATTCCCAGCTTCCACCCACCCTCCTCCAAAAACACCCCACATTCATTTTTTTAATCTCTTCTCCAAGCATTTAACACCTCACTCAACCTGCTGATCCACCACAAAACCCCTAACGGCAGGATTTATCTGTGTCAGGCAGGCCCGGTAAGCTCTGATAGACATACAGGATAGCTATAGCTGGTGATATGGAGGGCTGGTGGTGTGAGGGTGAGAGAGTTGGACGATAAGACTGTGGCACATCACTGAGAACGATGCTTCCCATAGCCTCGAATGACAAATTATGAGGCTCGAGTACATCAAATTGTGAGACTAAGAGCCAGACACAGGGAGAAAACCTGCTATGTGTCTCCTATGGCAAACAAACACTGTGGGAAGAAACGAGTGAAAGGAAACAAAAAAGAACATGAATGAAACGAGAAAAGGAGTGATGAAGAATTCAAAGATATACAGAAGGACAGATGAGCGAAAGAAGAAACTTTATTCACAAAAAAGCAAAAAAAAAATTTAAGCAGTTCACTTAAATAAAAAAAGTGACACATCCCCTAGAAAAACCCTCACATCAAAGGGCTGATTTACATAATTATGAAGTTTCAGAATAAAAATTCTAAATTGTTTCTGAGCTCTTCTTCGGAGAAGAAACGATCACAGTCAGATGAATGCACAGTTATAATGATTACTAACCCCCCACCCACCCACACACATTATATATTGGTGGGATCAAAGGGAGGGAAAGCGAGAAAAGGGTGAATTAAAAAGGGGAACCTCAGACTCTCCAGGACAATGAAACAGCTTCACTTGGAACAGTCCAGGTGTCCTCATAGATCTGTCTGAGAGCCAGAAGACACCAGCATGAGCACATAGCTCAAGAAAGAAAAACAGATGTGGAGATGTATGTGAACATACAGCATGCTGGGTTCACTAGTGTTGCGCGCACACACACACACACACACACACACACACACAAACACATACAAACACAACCTTTAGTAAATGTGACATAACTAGGCCTACCCATATGTATAATGGCAGCAGCCCCCACATTCCTAACTTTGATGTTGAGGGGTGCTTGTGTGTGCTTGTGCACGTGTGTGTGTGTGTGCGCGCGCATGCGGTCGCTAAAGGGGCCCCTCTCCATAACAAAAGGAAATGAGAGAAAGCGGGAAGAGGGTGATGAACAGAGGAGATAGAACTAGTCCATAGGTAGTCAATGGGCTGAATGAAAGAGTGATGAACAGGGCTGAAGGAATTAATTACACATAAGTAGACTCAAGTAGCTTGGTGATGTTGTGTGTTGTAACAAATTAGTTGGTTCTACTGTTTGGCCATACTGTAGTTTGTATGTCATAATTAAGTGATATCCTTTTTGTCGAAAGGGTGCTGTTATTATTTATCCACACATTTCTTATACAGATATCTAAATGTGTACAATAGTCACACACTTTATAATGGATCCAATTGAGAATACCTAATCACAGCCTCATGTAACCATCTCCCATATCCTCTTTGTCCCTCTTTAAGCAGTGTTTTCTATCTGCATCAGGGACGTTCAGATAAAGGCCTGAAATCACTCACTTCCTATCTCAGTGCGAGCGTGGCGCAACTTGAGCACCGCAAGACACAAAACAAATCCATCAATTGCTCTCTAAGAGCAACAATTTCCATTAGAACCACTGGGGAAAGAAATGCACCTCACTTCTTGCTGAGTGTGTGTCGGCGTTGTGCGATACGAGCAAACTTAATAACCAGATAAAGGTCATTTCATATCCAGGAAAAGATACATATCATAACTCGTTACTTGAAACTAATACCTTTCCTCTTGGTAAATTGGGGCCAGGCTCTTGTTGATGTAAGTTGCAGCAACAGCTTCTTCGATCTTCATGATTCTTTACCGTATGGTTAGGCTGGGCAAAAGCCTTTTGTAACGTCTGTTTGTAGCGTCTGTTGTAAGGATCGGTCTGTGGCATAATTTGGAAAGTACAGTGATCTGCTCTGCGTCAAACATTTCATTCCCAAACCACATCCATGAGACAGAAGTAGGGTTGGGTATTGTTTGGGTGTTTAACCAGAGCTAAACAGATACTTTGCCAGGGCTTAAAAAGTGCCTAAACCAGTCATTAAAAAACACAACTCATATTTCATCCATATTAAAACAACAGGCTATTTTTATTTCTGTGGCAATATCTTTACTTAACAACTTAAATGTCACACTATAATGTAAATATCATATTCAATTTTATTCTGCTACCTCCTGTTCATTTTCAAACTTCTGCACTTCTTACTACTACTTACTTCTTTCTTCACTACTTACTTTACTTGCACATATTTCATTTAAATTGAATTTATCTCTTATACAGTCATTTATATATACAGATGTGATAAATTCTGTTTTGGAGCAATCTTACATCTTTATAAATTCTTTTGGCTCCTCGGCTCGTATAAGCAGCGCAGGCATTGAAAAGAGGCACTGAAAAGTTTGGTTGTAATTCGGCCTGGTAGATGCTGATTGTACTAGAAGCAGTGCCATTTTGGATTCCGTGCCCAGCCCTAAACAGAAGGAGCTCCTCTTTTGGGTACAGTTTGCTTAGCTTGTTTGAGTTCATCTCCTGTTCTGAAATACTGTGTTTGTTCTGTGTCATATTCACTTTCCTCAAAGTTTGTTTGTGTTGCCATCATGTTGCTTTCCCCCCTGCATCAGTGTCATATGGGAGAATATAAGGCCTCTTCCAAATGAGGAATCACACTGAGTCTGATTTGCTGCACAAGAAAATAAACAATAGTGCAAAATATGTAACAGTGTCATATGATATATGCTGTCATATACCACACCCCCAATGAGTCTATGCATGTTTAACAGGCTGTTCTAGTTTCACTTACCCAAAGTTATATAGGGAGACAGTTGTTTTATCCAACAAAAGAGGACATTCCACTTTATTTCTCAAACTGCAGCTTTGAGGTTGTGTGTGTGTAAGTGTGTACGTATGGCTAAGCAGTCAGGAGCTTGGAGCAGATGGAGGCATCACACATGAGTGAATGATCACCCCAATACATCTATGAGGAAAATCCCCCACCGCCACACATGTGGCACAACACACATAGAGCCAACACATAGAAACAGCACAAATAAACCTATACCATATGTGGGTCAGACAGTTAGAGAGCAGGCAGCTATTCCTTCAGCAGCATCAGGATAGACAAAGAGCTATGATGACAATGATGGAGGAGGTGTGAACACATAAACACAACGCATGCGCACACACACACACACACACACACACACACACACACACACACACACACACACACACACACACACACACACACACACAGAGAGAGGAATGTCACTGTGGCTGCTTTCAAAACACAATGTGTGCCTGGAGTGGGTTATTTTAAGGTCTGGGAAGTGGAACAGCTGTACACTGAACTTTATCCTACTTTAACATTAGTTTTTTAAATTTTTGTTAAAATTCAACTGTATTTGTATTTATATGTGTATAGTGTATAGAAGATATCCCAGTTTCCGCTTTCTCTTTCTTCATTTCTCCTCACGTATTTTTGGTTGTTTATTTATGCGAATGTATTACGAGATCAAGTCCAAAGGTCATTTGTTTGTTCACAATTTACTCTTTCTACACAAGATTAGCTTCCATAGTTTTCCTGCAATGACTTCTCAATAGCTGTCAAACCTTTCAAAAACTCTTTGGTCAGAACAGGATGTGCATTTTGAAGCCCTTCATTTATCTTACAGCATCAGTGTAACAGTACATTTCGTCCATAGCTTTTCTGAAGCTTCACCTGACAGGTTCATCAAAGATCTAGAAGCTTACATTAAGCACTTGTCAGAGAGTTCAAATATGCAGCTGTGTAATCCAGTGCATTCTGTCATATCGAGTTACTTGCTATGTCAACTCCTATTGTCTGCCTTTGGTATTCACCCACATGTCTACACTATGATTATTCATGTGTGAGCCTGTGGCCTTTCACCAGCAGAGCTTACAAAAGGTCACATACTCTTTCTCTCGCTCTCTTACAGACACACACACACACACAACGAGAGAGAGACAGGGAGAAAAACAGAGAGACACAAACATATAACAGACTCTGGAGGAGCAGAGAGGAAAAAAACAAAGAGGAAAGACAGAGAACAAAGCGCAAAGCCATGTGGGATATTACTCTCTCAGGGCATATGCCTGGACACAATATAGTGTAAACACAGTAGGAGAAAGCAGGCTACTTTAACAGCAAATTAAACCTATTCGTCACCGTTAAGGCCTTTTAATCCTCATGCTCGCTAAAATTACAAGACCTCATCATAGCTCTATCCCCCGTATCTCTACCTGTGTCTTGTCTCCTCACAGCCTTCTCCTCAATTCGTTTCTCTCCTGTTTCCCAACTCATCCCTCATGAACTCGCTTTTTCCCTCCCTCTCCTCTACCTTTCCTTCCTCCCTCATTCCTACATTCAAATTAAATGCCTTTAGCTTGCAGTTGTCAGATAAGTGTGTGTAGCGAGTCGCTAGACGCGGCACAGCAGCGGCATTTCATCTTCCGACCATCACTAAATCACACTAACTCAATCATCTGCATGGAGTTACACACGCACACACACACACAGACAGACACACACAGGGATGCGAGTGCAAAGAGCTCTGCATTTGGAGAGGTGCTTTACTATGACTGATTTTATCAGCTGTCTTGCAAACGGGGAAAGAAATTGCACCACAACATTATCATATACAATAAGATGAGACTTGAAGATAGAGCTTTCCAATTGAATGCCTTTTTAGTGTCGCCATTCAAATGAGAAAAGACCTGCTCCTACACTGAGGCGCAACACAAATCCCTCATGGGATATCTCAACCGAAACAATATTACACATTTACATCAAAGACTGCTGAGAGGATATTTATGTTAAAAGCATAATGTGCGCACACTTAAAGGCTGCATTTAATATACATACGGTTATGAGTGATATTAAAATAAAAGCATGGCACAAGAATCCTGAAGTGACAGTGGCATCTTCTGGCAACTCCCTCCAGCCACTCAGAAAAAGTGAGAGCTATGCTAACAAGATGCAAGCCTTATCAGACACAGGAAGGTGGGAAACTAAACAAAGACTGGGAAGAGTGCTAGATGCAATGAGGGGGGACAGATGCTATCATACATAGAGTGTGTATGTGGCTTTGAAGAGAGAAGTGGAGCGCATACAAACACAGGAAGCGATCGGCTGGGGAGTTGAGTGTATGTATTGGGTGTGTGTGTGTGTGTGTGTGTATATGTGTGTGCATGCATGTGTGTGTAGCAATGGAGGAGATTGTGTTCATATGAAAAAAAGTGTGCCTGCATACAAAGTGTGTGAGGCAGTCTATCAATTTGCATGTGGAGCAGAACGCTTGCGTGCACTGAATACAGGCAAGTGTGCGATCGTGTGCTTGGAGTTCATTTAAATCAGTCACACTGAAAAGGCATCAATTAATAGCTTATAAAAACGAATAGTATAACATAGACAAACACACACAAACACACACACAGCCTCTCTTGATGTGACACTATGCAGCGCTGCTTAACCCACCATCTACTGACTAGATCAGCCATTCATTGGGATTACAGCGAATAGCACCTCATCTCCAGCTGTAATTACCAAGGTAGGTGTGTGTTTGCATGTGTGCATGTGTGTGAGTCTTCCTGTGGGAGAGCCAAAGTGATTACATGGCCACTGGTGCCTCTAATAGCATCTTTTAGGGAGAGAGGGAGATGGAGAGAGAGGGTGGGTGTGGGGGGTGAGTGATTTCCATCTTTCTTGGGAAGGAACAGAATTATGGCAGAGGAATTCTATGGTGGTTGAGATGTGGGTCTGTTTTGACTGTGCCGTCATGTTATAGTGTGTGCTTGTGTGTGCTGTGTGTGCAGATGTCTGTAATGGATGTAACACAAGAGGCTAATGGGAGCCAGGCCAAAACCACACCTCAGTGAGATATGTGCCAAACAATTTCTGCCCACAAATGCCTGCTTCTCCTCCACCTCTTTCATTTCTCCATCTTACCCTCTGTTCACATTATTTTACCCCCCACCACCCATAAGCCGTCTGTTTTTTCTTCCTTTCATACGCCCTCCTCTTCTTTTTGTTCTGACACTTTCCCTTTCCTGTTTATCCTCCTCTTCTTTCTTCTAAGTACTCACCCTGACGCACCATATCTTCCTCCGCTCTTTTTCCAAAACAGAAACAACAAAGTAAAAACCTTACTCAGCTCTTACACACACCACAAGCATCTATGACAAAAAAGTGAGTGAGAAAAAACAGAAGGTGAAGGTAAACAAGATCAAGATGAGCGCACGAAATGGCAAAAAAAAAAAAACAGCTACATGAACGCAGCAGAATGAAGGCTTGAGAAAAGGGTTACTGCTAACAATAAGAAGTGTGGCGACTTAAATTAGGTGATTTTGATGATTGTCGGGTGGGGGAAATGACAGAACACACACACAGACACACACACAAACATGGTCTGGCAGTTGTCGAAATGAGGAATGCAGATGGTGTTTAAAATGAGTTTTTATAGTGTGGTTAAGAGCAATTTACTGCAGTGGTTGGCCTTGTGTGTTTGCCTGTGTGTGCGTTTCATCAGAGCGTGCCACGCTGCTAGCATGGTACAATCCTCAGAGTGGGATCCTGTGAATTAAGTGTTCCAGGAAGATGAACCGTTCCACCCTGACACACACTTACTGTTCAGTTAAAGCTTAATAACATATGCCTCGTTAATTATTAAATATAAACATACGGTAAACTGATGAATCAACTGATTGTTCAAAATTACGAGTCGGTTATGAGAGATCACTTTCTGATGGTTATCCGAATACCAGCAACGCCACATCAACAACCTGTTTTTCAGAGTCTCTGTTATACATTGTAGAGGAAGGTCAGAAGTGCAGACTCAGGAGAAAGAATGGCGTGTGAAAGTGTATGGATAGCTCATTGTGTGTGTGTGTGTGTGTGTGTGTGTGTGTGTGTGTGTGTGCTTACTGTTCAGTTAAAGCTTAATAACATATGCCTCGTTAATTATTAAATATAAACATACGGTAAACTGATGAATCAACTGATTGTTCAAAATTACGAGTCGGTTATGAGAGATCACTTTCTGATGGTTATCCGAATACCAGCAACGCCGCATCAACAACCTGTTTTTCAGAGTCTCTGTTATACATTGTAGAGGAAGGTCAGAAGTGCAGACTCAGGAGAAAGAATGGCGTGTGAAAGTGTATGGTTAGCTCATTGTGTGTGTGTGTGTGTGTGTGTGTGTGTGTGTGTGTGTGTGCGCATGCTTTTGCTTCTGTACTAGCGAGGAGGTGGCACATTCCTGACATGACTGCTCTAATCCTGCCCTTTATTACAATCTTCTACTGCCTCATCAAACGCTTTGTATCAGTGTGAACTGCTTTATGCATATAAGTATGTTAAAATAAACACACACACACAGGTCAAGTGGCAAAAGAATGGTGTGCGTGTTCTGTCACTTCATGCACACACAAAAGAAGATACAATAACATCAACAAAGCACAGAGAGACAAAATGTTGGGCTGGAGTCAAAAACATCACATTCTGTATGTTGCTTTTAACTTCACTGGTGATATGGTGTGTGATCTGAAGGTCTGTTGGGCCTCTCTCATTAGTTTAACACAGCTGGAGTCTATTTGTGTTTGTACGTGAGGCAGAACTATTGTTTTTCTTGGCATGAGTCTAAATGTAAGGCCTTCTGCTGAGAACTGGGGAGAGATGTCCGAATGGATAAGGTTACTAAGTTGTTGTAATCTTGATCTACTCGTACATGACGGAGTGGACATGAGCATGTGCATATTTGCATTTACATGCCTCCATCTTGAAAAATTATGGATTTCTTGTCTCCACACATGTACCAATAAATCGTGTGATGTCGCAGTGCTATTTCTCACTTCAGTCGAAGTCATCCATTCTGTATCTCCACCCAGGCAAAGACAAGTCCTGAATAAAACCAAAAGCCTGACCAAGCATTGCGGTAAGAGAAAATATGTTTTCTTCTCCTCCCTCAGCTCAACCCAGGTGAAGCCACCCACTTCTCTCCCCCAGATAGCTAAAGTTTCTTTGGGGAGAAGCCAGAGGAAAGTCCCTGACTTGAGTTTGGGCCTTCTGCCACCTCTGAAACTGGAGGAGGAGAGGAAAAGGAGAAGTGGGAAAATTGCCACAGAGAGGAATACAAGTGCAAGTCAGAGCAATCAGACTTTTCCACTATTGCAAAGCTTTTTCTTCCATCACTTCATCTCTGTTCATTCAGCATTTGCCCCTCTCTTTACATTTTTACATCTCACTCCATCCCTCAGCCCTATTCCCCATTTCCCTCCCTCTCCGTCGGCTCAATCCGCTCTCCTGGTGTGCTGTAAATGTCCACAGGGACGGTCTTGGCTGCTGCCCACCAAAGAAAAAACAACTATGACTGATTCAGGAACTGAAAGACTTTACTGGGCAGAGAGGGAGAAATGTTTTCTCTAGCTGTTTGTGTGCATGTCTGAGAAAGAGAAAGAGACAAAGTGAAAATGAGAGGGGTCCAAACAATTAACAGCTGAAGGATTGAGCTGCTAAGGTCACCAGAGAGGACAGGTTATAGCAGACCACACAGAGATCTACCCAGACTTGTTAAAATACACTCTACATGACACCATGTTGTTTCTGTGTGTGCGTGTGTGTGTGTGTGTGTGTGTGAGCGTGTGTGTGAGCGTGTGCAGCTGTGGAGAATACACGCTGACCTAGAGTGTACTGACACTCCTTATTAAATGACGGCAATGGAGAGGGAAAATGAGGAAGAGACATTTGTTTGTTTCTATCCAGCCTATCACGTCTACTGTGAAAGGTTCTGAAATCATCAAAATATTGTCGTTTCACAATATCCCTCCTTCCTCTTTCTGTGTTTGCATAATCATTTGGATCAGCTCACGCAGCATCTCTTGGGGCCATCATCTCATTCCATTGTGCTGAAAGCAACACAAATGTATTCATAACCCCAGCTAGGAAAGTAAAGTGAGAGGTCGTCAAGTGATGAAGTTAAGGCAATTTCAAAGTTCAAGAAGTTAATTTCAAATATGAATAAAATATACTACATTTACAAAGAACTGACACACACGTTTCCTGGTGTGGTAGTGGTAAATTCCAGCTGTGACACTTTCAACTCTGACAGTTTACAACACAGATCTGGCTGTTGTTTCAAACTTGATTTCGATTCTCACTCCTCCTGTCTCACAGCGGTTGAACAGAGAACACTGCCTGGTACGAGAAGGTATGTGGTGTACCCTGCCCATTAACGCTCCTATCATGTGACCAGTTCCCGCAGAAATGAGTTCCTTTCAAAAAATGTTAGGCCCAAAGGAGCCACAGGCTGAAGCAAATGCTATGCTATGTTGCATGTTTAAGAAAGTGATTTTTTAAATAACTGTATAAAATCATGTCTGGTCTTGCAGACAATAACTGTGTTACTACACAAAACCAAAAAACGAAATTCTCGAAGATGAAAAGCAGTGGCATATACAATGAACAAGGCAGTGGCTGCAGTTTCCAAGTCACTGGGCTCAGCTGAGTATCTATATGTGGGCTGCGAGCTTGGCATGCTGCACTCACATAACGTTTAATAATACCTTCACTGCTCAACTCCAGCCACGTTACACTGCCTTATGTAACTGCAGGGTCACAGGGGGCACGGGCAGAGACACACTATGGCTATGGAAGCAAACAGTAAGCTCAGGCAATACAGTCCTCACTGGCGCCATTGGAGTATGTGTGCATGTGTGTATTAAACAAAACAAACACACACACTCACAAATGCACACCCACGCATACACACCACTGCCATCGCAGCATTGCCTGAGCAGCTGGTATAACCAGGTGGAGGACAGATGCCCCGCCTCTGGTTTGGCCTGTAGCCATGGTGACACAATGGGGCCCAGCCATCGGCTCCTCTGGGGAGGCAGTAGAAATGGGTTTGTTTGACACCCGGAGCTATCCAGATGATATGGCCCACCCACGTTCAACCCCATTCTCGTCAGATTATGACAATTAGAAGCTGTAATCGACTTGCTGTGTCTGTGCGTGGCTGATTCCACGCCGGGTCTGGTGGCAGTCACACAATTACAATGAGCAAATTTGAGGGCATTTGAAATCAACAGAGTCATTACAGAGAAAACCAGGAAGTGAGTGTTTGCAAACTATGTACATTTTTGTGAGCCCTTTGTATTAGACAAAGTTCCTTTCCCACATGGAAAAATGCTGTGTTTACAAGATTTGCAGTACATGAAACTGTAACTAAAATATTATGTTGTAATGTGTTGAAAGGGCTGAACTTAGAGCAGTCCCACAGGCACCAAGTACAAACAGAGAAAAGGGCAGAGTTGAAAACTGGACCGCTGAGAGAAATGCTGAGACCAGGGGAGGATAAAAGGAGGAATGATGGAAGAGCAAATGAATAGCTGAGTAACATGCATGAGACCTTATGACCTAATGAATAATATTTGTGTTTTGAGGAAGGAAGAGAGATGAGGGTTAACACAGAGTGAGTTTGTCTAAAGTGCTGACCAGCTAGGTCAAGTCTAATTCCTCTATGTCAGCCGGGAGATGTGGTGGTGGTTATGGAAAGACAAAAACAGCAGATGATAAATAAGTAACATGGACATGTTAATTATGAGTCACATCCAACAGGGAACAGAGCCGGGATGCATCTTTGCCAAGCCTGGAACGGAAAGGAAGGAAGGACATGTAGAAATATTTCTAGTCTGCTCTGTTTTTCCTTTTCCCCTCCAACTGGCAAATGTGTCAGTCTCATCAGTGTCTTGATCAGTGATGGTCAATTTGAACCGAGAAAAAACAAACAAAAACCAAAAAGTGATCGGCGAAATACTGAAATACAAGAATACACTCAAACCTAAGCGCTTTAGTCCGAAGATCATTTCTGATAATTAGAGTTTATGGTATGGTATGGTATGGTTCTAAACATAACACAGATCTGAATTTGAAAACAATTTGAGTTGATACAACGAATTTGGCTTTGGCACTGGCCCACTTGGGCACCTCTTTTTTTATACATACACATTTATGTTTTATACATATGTATACGGAGCCATGTCAATGTGCACAATATACAAAATCCAGAAATAAAGGATTGACTCAAACTACACATGCATAGTTAATGGCAGTATGAAGAGCATCAGGATTCTCTATGCCACGATCAGAATCTAGGGAAACGCCTCTAGTATCTGTGTATCTCATGCGTGTGTGTGTGTGTCTGCATGTGCCTAACAAAGCTACCACTGACACATCCTGCTCAGCAATTCTCTGCTGCTCTTCTCACTGTGATCTTCAGCTCTCTCATTCTCCTCGTTTCAAGCACTATGCTTAAAATGACGTTAAAAATAAATATAAGTGAGTTAAAATTGTGTTACAGAGTTAATGCATGTCACCTCTTTGACATACACAGGGGAAATGCTCAACTGGTGAGAAAACTTTACTCCCACCTACACAGGCAAGAGAAGAAGAAAGCACAGCAAAAGTTTTCAGAGTCAGCTGAGAGCACTGGACTGTCACAAGATAGCTTTTTATAGAAGTGCACTCTTTGTTGCCTCTGTGTCTTAAACACACACACACACACACACACACACACACACACACGCACACACACACACACACATATCTGCAAGCTTATCTTGCCCTTTCCCTTGCCTTCTGCCTCTGCCTACACTACCAAACACAAAGAGACAGGAAGTTTGTATGAGCACAGGGAAGTCGTCCATACAGAAAACACAGGAAATCCTTCATCCTAGATTGCTTTCCTGCACACACAAACACATTACACATATATTCCAGGCCTGCAGACTGGATTTGAAACCATGGAGAAATAAAGTGTCTGTCCTCACAAACAGGTGAAACAATACAATGTGCAATGTATGTGATATTGTGACAAAATGACGTAAAATTCAAAGTGTATTACATTGAATACTGAAATGCAACAGAGAAGGAGAGAGCAAGAGACAGAGTGTGTACACTAATAGATTCTTCAAAGGGCAACCCACGTGTTGCTTTTAGGTCATTATACACAGAAGGACCCTGAGTGCTTGTTCACTCGTCCCTTTGCACTCACAGGATGAACCATTCACTTCCCAGTAGCTCGGACACCACCAAGTAAAACGCACACACTCATGCACACGCACAAGCACACGCACACACACACCATTAGGCAGCAGCATGGGTACTCAGCAGGATTTAGAGGACAATTAAAAAGCTCAATTAGTCTTATTTTCTTATTTCGAGAAATGAGCGTGTTACAGATGGTGTTGTTCATTCTTTGCATCTAAAAACACACACTTTGCTGGTTTCCTTCTGGGAAACTATACGGGGAGGTGCAAAGAGACTGAGGGATACCATGTAAATATGTCTAATGGTGATGCATTAGCCCGGCTGTTGGGGTAAATGTCCAGGAGAAACATATCACATGCCCTTAAAATGCAATATTGCTGTTACTAATATGATGCAGGTTTTCAAAAGGCAATTCACAGCAATGGCTTGAAATCCCTTTAGTGCTGTTTGCTTGCTCAGTGGTTCAAGAGATAGACAGTGTCTGTGTCTTTCCACAAATACATTTACAAGCTTGTTTTGTTCTCGTTCTCCATCATTTCCTCCCCCTGTGCTTAAACTATTTACAATCCTGTCTTTCCAAATGCTGCTCACGCTCTAGTCTTTTCTTCTGAATTTCCCTCCTTTCTTTCTTTTCTTTCTCTCCCACATTGTCCGCGTCATTTCCACTAAAACGAAGGCGCGCGGCCCCATTGTCTTTTTCTCCTGCATCCTCCAAATCTTCCAATGCCAAGCTTGACTCAGCGCCTACATAAATCTACTATTTGTGTTACTGGGAGAATTGCTGTTGGACAGGTCACAAACCATGAATAGACAATACCTTCCCATTCAGAAAAAACCTAAAAACACACACACATGCTCACACACAGAAACACGCAAGAGGCAGATGTTTCAACTTGTAGGTTTTTTTACAACCTATTGGTGGAAGGGCAATGCTTCACTGTTCACCCTAACTGGGCACACACTCCCATAGAAACAGACACACTCATTCACACATGCAGAAAGGGCAATAAATTCAAACCAGCACAATACAATCCCAGAAACGGACATTTTGGGAAGGACGACTAATGCCAGGAAAACATACCAAGGCCCAGAGTTCATCTGGAGGTAAGCCTGACTCTCGCTCGCGGGGGGGGCATGTGATGCAGTATCTCAACGATGAAGGAACTTGGCAACACATCAAAGACTTTAATTGTCATTAAAACTGTCGGCTTTTCTGAGAAGTTCAACAGTAACAGCAAACAGAAAAGCCAGCAGGAGGATTTTTTTTTGGATCGTTATTAAATTTGGCAGATAAATACGTTTTTCATTCTATGGTTTACTGACAAAGTCATTCAAGTTTGGCAACTTATGGGGGAGATGGCTGGCAGGCCATGTCTGGTTCAGCTGGAGGTTTCTTCCCAATCAAAGTTTTTCTCTCTCCATGTCGCCAAGTGCTTGCGCACTGTGGGAACAGATGGATTTCAAGCTATCATATTTAAAGGTTACATTGAATTACTAAATAGAGTGTCCTGAGATACTGTTTGCTGCAATGTGGTACCGTGCAAATGAAGCTGAACTTGCCCTCTGGCAGTAATACAAAGAAAACAACCAAGTGGGAAAAGTAGCATCTATCGATCACAAGCAATACATAAACAATGTGAGACTTTGCTGCTGTGATATTTCCTTTTTCTTACATGTCTTTTTCACTCTATCCATATGCACACTTTCTTTCCTAACTTCCTCACTAAAACACATGAAAGATGGGCTGGAGACAACTGCACCATGTGTGTATCAGTGATGAGCACACAACCACTAACACAAATACACAATGAAACTCAAAGTAGCACATGCAAGAGCAAGAATTGTGTGATACACACACACAAACACACAAGAGGAGTATGCTAACTCAGAGCTGGAGCTGAGAGGTCCCAGTGGGAAAAGCCACTTTCCGGAGCATTTTACCCAATTTGCATCGCTCTTGGCCTCATCGCTGAGAATAAGTCATTGTGTGTGTGTGTTTGTGTGCCTGCATATGTCTTGCGCTTGTATGTGCGCGCACACGCACACCCATACACCCACACACACACGCAGGCACACACACACACACACACACAATGAATGTATGTGTTGTAAACGTGTACATGCATTTTAAAAACTGACAACTCATTTGATAAGCTATTTCATCTTCTGATTTAAAACTCATCCATTCTCTTCCACTTACGGATGCATGCCAGGTTTGACTGCTAATTAAATTGGCTCCATATAAATTTCCTTTCTCCTTGATAAATCTTATACACCTTTTTTCATAGCTGGACTTAGCAGATTTCAATGGACGTGAATCAGAAGCTCACAAACACAGATTTTGATGAAGACCCATGGTTTCATTACATCAGGACATGCCCCCCAACACACACACGGACACACGCACACGGAGTGGGATATGGTGATGCAGAAACCGGTGCATTAGAGAGATGATGCAATGATAGTCAGAGTCACAAGTCACAAGCAATCAGTCTGATTAAGTTTGTGTGTGGGTGGGGGGGGCTGCATATCTTTCTATGGTTGTGAGGACAAAGGACATTTTTGCGGGCCCTCACAACTACAAAGTGTTTTTGAAGGTTGAGACGTAGTTGTATGGTCAGAAATAGGATTTGGTCAGGGTTAGACTATCAGATGGATGGATGGCTGGCTGGCTGGATGGATGGATGGATGGATGGGTGGACAAAGAAATTAACCACAGAAAACATTTTGCACATGTACAGTACAAAATGTACATTTGACTAATCTTGATATTAATAATGGCTGTGAAACACATTTTTTTGTATGTTCTGTCCCTGGGAAAATGAAAAAAAACATGTGCAATTATCTGCTACTTTGGCACTGTGTGGACAGAAAACTTTCAGCAAATAAAAACACTTTTCAAATCAGTCCACAATACTATGAACAATACATCTCAGTGGATCTTTATTTTCTGGCCTTGGCGGTCTCTAACAATTACAAACCTACCTCTTCATCAGAGGCCCGAATCGAAACCTAATTTCCCTTAAAGCATGCCTCTTAACTCTAATCACCTAGAGGGACAAACAATAGCTAGGAGCTCATGAGTCCTACCTTCTCCCAGATTAACTCACCTCAGGCCCTTTCCAATAACTCTAAGTGGCTTTGTGCCTTTAATGTGCTCCTTGAAAGACGAGAAGGAAACATCATTTCTGATTCGTGTTAAACACAGGAATCTCTGTATGATAAGGTCAGGATCCTCCATGACAATGATGATTAAAGTGTCACCGCGCTAGTATTATAGTACAATGTTATGTCCAGTAGAGAAACCACTGGTGTGAACTGTGTGTGCAATGTGAAATAGACATTTCGTGACACCCGATAATGATGTCAAATCATAGTGTCTTTCTCTCTCACACACACATATACACACACACACACACACTGCAGTTACTGTGCATTAACTTTATCTGCCTGCTCTCTGTCTAACACACACTACACTCCCAGCAGCAGCCTTGACCCTCCTTCCTTCTCACTCCATCGCATCACTAAATGCAGCCATTTTGGCTCCCGTAGGGCCCATGATAGAGCTCTGGTCGCCTCCTGGCCACATTCACACCACTGGGCCTGTAATGAAACTATGGATTTTCAATCAGAATCCTGACACTTAGTGCCGGTTTGCTGTGCACCCAGTCTCTACTGCGCTATTCCGTCCTGCACATGTGAGCAGGAAAGAAGAGGAGACTACAACTAAAATACCATTTCTATAATTTATCACACCTTTTTGGCCACTACATAAAATTATCCACATACTGGCTTGAAATTCAGAAATGTAAAGACACTTATATTAAAGGAAGTAATATCAATTAAATATAAGTTTGATTATATTATTTTAATATAAATCACATAATGATTACCTTATAACTTATAACAAACTGGGAATATTTACATCATTTCCATTTTCCTATGCAGCCCAAATCCTGTATTGGTGGTTGCAAGCACATGTAATATCAAGAGTGTTGTACAAAGACTGTTGACTGAATCCTGTTCACAGCCACTGTGTTGTGCATGGGTGAGCATGTCCTCACAAACTGAGCTCATCTGGAAGCTCACAAACATGAAGACAGAATGAACATGCCAAGGGAGTTAATGACTGTGTGTGTGTGTGTGTGTGTGATGTCTCTGCATTTTCATCTCTTGCTCACATGTCTGTCCTCTTCCTCCCACCCACCACACACACACGCACGCACGCACACGCACACAGGGGGAAACATGACCTACAAGCCCACTTATATTCAGCCCCAGTTAAAACTGTGGTCCCCGCACTTTGCAGCTCTAATGTTCAGAAACACTCCAGAAACCCTTTCTCAACAACGTGACTGTGTTTATATCCCCTGCCTTCACCCCCACAATCATTGATGTTCCCTGTGACTCTCTCTCATTCCCTTGTCCTTCCTCTTTCTCACTATTACCAGCCGTGGCTGCCCTGACTACAGTTGCCGTGGCAACCAAGGAGCAGGCCCACCATTGGGGATTTGGAGACAACTTGGAGCATAGACATCTATGTTATTGGAGCCTTATTACTGGGTGTGTGTTTGTGTGTGCTCATGTATGACTGTGTTTATTGTCGTGTGCTCACAACACTGATATCTACTGCACAATACAAAAATCTCTCACAAGGGAGTTTCAGTGCAGTTGAAAGCCCGATCCCTCACCATGGCACGAAAGGACAAATACAAGTTGTGGGGAACACTGATAGTAAATTCTTAATAACACAAGAATAAAGTTTAAAGAAAACTGTTTGTAAAAGAAAAGACAAGAGAAGTTAAATTGGGGAGAAGCCCAACCACTTCCATTCACCCCTATCTTTTCCCACACCCCCCTCTGTGGTGGCCCGACCCATTCCAAGGTTATCAGTAATCCAATAGGTTTCACTAGAAGCAGGCAGTTTTCCAGAAACAAATATCCGGAATGCAGTAACATCCGGAAGGAATTCCCAGTGAGTGACACAGCATTGGCCGTCATCCTGCCTTTCTCTATTACAGGATCAAGGGTTTCTTTCCTTCCTGCACCGCCTTTCATCTATTCAACTCATTTGTTTCTTATTGGTTACTTTGTCTAGAGAAAAGATAGTTGATTCATTTATTTGATTTCATTATAGCCACTGTCGTCACAATGTTTGTTCAGATGTGTTTAGCTTGAACACTGATACACACACAGGCATTATGGCATAATGTGCCCACACTGACTCGCTGTCCTGTCCTAAAACATCCTTAGTGCCACCTAGTCAAAGACACACACTTACAGGCATACACTCAAACCATGGCTGAAGTATCTAATGTTATTTCTGGGCCACTAGTTCCCTGCCAGTGACCCATAAACAGACAGTGCAAGGCTTTTGCGGATGATAACACATAACTGGGAGTTCTTAAGCTGAGGCTTGGAGCAAATACTGACATATACAGATATTGAAAGATACAGATACTGAAAGATCCAGCTTTAAACACAAGAGTCATATGTAAAAATGTAGCATACAATATGTCTTTGTTTGTGTTTGTACTCATTCTTGTGTTTCCTGCCTGCTTTGTGAGCCCCTGTGTACTTGCCTTAGTTAATGAGTGTATGCGTGCAATAATGTGTTTGTGTGTCTGCAGCTTCTCCCTGGGGACCCTGTTTGCAGTTCCTTAATTAGCTTAATCCACCTGCAACACATGCACAGAGGAATGGAGATGGAGAGGGGTGAGAGGGACGTTGGAGGGAAAGGCAGTAGGGAGTGTAGACAGAGGGAGAATATCTCATCCCCCTGCCATTTGTTACTCCCCATCCAAAACACACACATCTCCATCTTGGCTCTTGGCAGTATTAATAGTTGGTCAGACCACTGTAAAACCCACAGGGAAAAGGAGACTGTCTCCAAAATGACCACACGTGCTGTCAAAGGCCAAATAAACCATTTCCACAGAGACACTGCATTCAAGCAGTCGCCATGCAAAACGGCCAATTAAATATAACAGTGAGGGCTTCACTGGTCTCAGCCAATTTAAAATGATCAGGTGTGATAAATGTTATAGGTATGATATAGAGAGGGCTTTTGAGAAGATCTTTGTACCTTGATAAACTACATTATCAATGAAAACTACAAGAGCATATTAGCACAAATGGGAGAGACAGTGTGGGGAACGCAGGGAGGGATGTGAGAAACTTAGGTAAAGCAAGAATAAGCTGGGAGGAGAACGACAAACACTGTGTTGGGAGAGAGGGAGAGGGTTGCACAAGTGGGACCGAAAAGAGAGGACCAGAGGAGGGGGAGAAGAAAGGAGACGCACAAACAAATGCTAGCCTAGGGAATAGATGCAATCAGCTCAGTCAGTCAGCTAATGACTAATTCCATGGAGAAAAGAGAGGAGCAGAACAAGAGTAGTAACAGTGTCGGTGAAACTAAGAGAGAAAAACAGGGGGCGGGGTAAAAGAGAGTAGAAGTGAATAGGGAATGAGAGACGGGGAGAGGAGAGATCCAGACATGACTAATTAAAGACTCCGTCAGTTTCAAACATCGGAACCAAAGGGAAGGACGGATAAATATTTTACCATGGAGAGAAGACAATGAGCTTTCCCTGTCTCTCTGGGAGACTTTGGATGGTGCAGGAAGGTAGAGTTTTGTGAAAATAAAAAGAGAGAGAGGTGGTTAAAAGAACCCTCTCAGAGAAACAGAAATAACACTGTGCCCACCGAGCCTCCTCTTAAATGCCTAATTTTTCATTTTTAAGGGCTTAGCAGATGGAAATGGTGGAGCCACAAGGTCAGCTACACCAATAATAGAGCCATTAGCTGGTTCTTTGGTAGCTCCACTTTCGCTGAGAAGAGGAGCCTTAGCCACCACTGGAACAACACTTACTCCTCTTAATTAGCACTAAATGAAATCTCAACTGGAATTAGAATGAGTTTCAGCCCTGCACTGAAAAATAACCACGAACGTGGCAACAAAAAAACAAAACAAAGTAAGTTCATTTTAGCCAACTGTGACCCTTAAGGATTAGCTAGAAGCCATTAGAGCATCACTGGGAATTGGCTTCCTGCTTGGTTATCACCAGTTCTAATTCAGGATTAGCCACAGGGTCAGTGCAATATGGCTAGCAGTGGTCAAGAGGCAGGCGGGCTAAAAGCAGGCATGCTGGAGGCAAGTTAGCCAGCCAGCTAATACTGTGACAAGGCTTTAGGCTAAAGCTATCCCCTCTGGGGGACGTGGCCCAGGGGGTAGGGGCAGGGGTAATTAGTCGGACAGCGGGAGATGCCCCCATGCTGTACACGAGGGATAAACACAGGAGCTGTTGCATTCGGGGTTGTGCTGCACATGCATTCATATTTTTAAGCAAGCAAGCACATGCTTGTATGAGAGAGAGAGAGAAAGAGAGAGAGAGAGAGAGAGAGAGAGAGAGAGAGAGCATGGGCCTGAAATGCTTCTACAGCACTTGACAGCCACATGACAACAACAGGCTGCATTATTGTGACAAAGACACAAAAATAGCCCCAGTTGTAGCATTTTATAATAACTGATAAAACACTGTTTGCAAATTATTTAGATGCAGGCAAACACAAATGTGTATTTGTTTCTGTAAAAAGAAACGTTAATCATCTTAATGTCACTAAACCCTAGGAACTAATCAAAAACAATCTATTAAAAATCTATTAGCTTGGAAATGGGTAATCTGATAAGCCTGCTACAGTGTCTTCCCATAGGAGTGTGTCTATATATGTGTATCTGGTGCAGTTTGCATTTTTCACAGGAGATTAGCAAATTGTATAGTAACTCACATATTTACACTCATTTAAACTTGTTATTTGGTGTAATGAAGATGAAGAGGCACCTTCCATCCTGTTATTTACAGATATTTAAGAGAAGCACTGAAATACTGTCTTGTTCCATTATGTGTGTGTATTCCTGCCACATTGTGTAGAGGCTATGTAGCTTCCATGTGGCGCTGATAAGAGATTGTGGCGATCTGTACAACTCATCTAAGCCAGGGCATATACTGCGAGCTGCTGGGCTTAATTGCAAGGAAATGAGTGTGCGAGGCATTGTGTGAACACGGATGAGCCAGTGTGAGATACAGCCTCTGTGGGCCAAAGGTAATCTTTGCCTGCTGTGCCACTCAATGCCAACCCTCTGGACACTGTGCCGGCTTCCAATGTGCCCCAGTGTGTGTTCCAGGTTTGTATATACCTGCATGATTGTGCTCATTTTGGCTTGTTAGCTTGAGATATGACATCCCTTCTGGTGTCAAGGTGTGTTGCATGTGTGTGTTTGTGTATCTTGCCAGAAGTGGGTGCACCATGGAGTCCTGGCACTGTGCCAGCTGTGCTGTTAGCCGGATCAGTAGGCATGGATATGGTAAGAAATGTTGCTCTTCTACAGGTCTTCAACAACCTCCTTCTCTACAGAAACAACTATTGCCCCGTGTCAGAGATCTTCCCAAAAATAATTTCTTCAGACGCCAATACAACTTGGTGGTGTTGATGAGAAAACAAATGTCACAGTTGCCGCATATCACAAAATGAAACTCTTAAAAATCTGGATTTAATTGAAAGAAAAATGTAAAAAGTTAAAAGTGTGTAACGCACAGTATATGCTGTAAAAAAAAGGTTTCTTTGATGTTGTTTTCCTAGATGTCTAATGGAGATGACCTAGAAACAGGATGTCCTCGCCCTCACTCGGATCATGTGAATATCCCAGCTTGCATCCAGACTCTTCTAATCTTCCCTTGAAATGTGGATTCGTGTACAGTACATTTATTATTTATCGCCCTCGCTCTTTCTTTTCCTCCTGTCTCTCTTTCCCTCCCTCATCTACTCCTCACTTTGCCTCATTAACCCCTGGTAGCAATGAATTACAAAAGGAACGCAGAGGTAGTGCGCAAGAGTCATGCAGTGTAGTCAGACACTGTTAGTGGGCTATCACTGAGTGCATTATCACTGAGAATATCAAGAACTGAGCTGTTCTCATCAATGACATTAGCTTAAGCAGGAGCCTATTGTAACCTAACACCTTATCCAAGACTTGCTTCAAACATTTCGAGCTGCACTGGTGAAATTACTGGTGAATAGTCACCATTGAGACTAAAAGGAGATATTTGTTAAGATTTTGCAAAGGGGGCAATCAACTTGAAGTAGTTCGCTGTGTCCCTTAATGTCACCAGTGCTTGTTAGTAAGGTAAGAAATATGGATCATTATGGCAACTAAGGCTACTATGGGATAAAGGTGTTGCGTTAGAGACACTGGCTTAATGAGATGTGTGGGTGGATTCACACATATCTGTGTGTGGAAGATGGGGAGGCATTAAATCCTTTAAAAAGACCCCTCATTACTGTCAAACCTTACAATTGGCTGTTACAATTCATTTTCTAAGATGTGAGAGTATGTAGGAGCATATGCAAGGTTATCCCCGTACTTTAACATGTGTACATTTTGATGTCTACACTGCGTATGTGTATGCGTGTGTGTGTGCTCCTCTCCTCTCTTTAAAGAGATTAAAATGATTAGAGAAAAATAGCAATGACTTCACAATATCTCAACACACAGGCAACGCTCAACTGTTATCTGGCAGAGAAATCTTTGATCACAGACATAGACAGAGAGACAGCGTGGAAAGAGAATATGTGAGCAGCAAATGAAACAGAAAATGAGATGGAGAACAGAAACAGAGGAGATGTGAACAAGCAATGGATGATTCCTTTTAACTAATTTGATAATGTGGTGTTCCAGTGGCTATTTTATTCAGTTACGGATGCCCTTTAGACACTACTTTACCGCATAACATCCAGTAGACACGTACACAAATATTTATATTTATAACAGTGTGTGTGTGTGTGTGTGTGTGTGTGTGTGTGTGTGTGTGTGTGTGTGTGTGTGCGTGCATCCACAGGGAGATGTTGTGCTCTCAGGTAGTGAGGGGACAGATGGGAGAAAGACTCGATCTGGCAATGACGAGCGATAATTGATATCCACAAGCTTCGGCAGGATGGATGCATGCACACGCATATGGAGACACTCATTCTCAAAACCTGACAAATATTCAGTGTTTCCCACAAAGATACACATGTAGACTGCCTGCCACATTTAATCATGCGTGTGGTGGTAGCCTTAAGCATTGTAGAGTCGGATAACAATGACAGAGGCATCTAACATCTGTGTGAATTCATACTAAGTTGCTAAGAGAGAGAGGGGGGTAAACTGTATAAAGCTGGCTTTTCACACAACAGATTATCTGAGTGTATACAATGAAAATATTACTGTAATTTGAGAAAAAAACAACTATTGCAGAAAATCCAATTTGTTTCTGTTAATGTGGGAACATCATGATATGTCTAGAGGACTCGTGGTGTTTTACGAAAATTAAGTGGATAAGCTCAGTGTTAAATGGAAAATGCAAATGATCAGTTTTGTCTTAAACACTGGGTCTTAACTTCAGTTCCCAGTCTACTGTGTCAAATGTGTGTGTGTGTGTGTGTGTGTGTGTGTGTGTGTGTGTGTGTGTGTGTGTGTGTGTGTGTGTGTGTGTGTGCGTGTGCGTGTGTGTCTGTGTGTGCATGTGTGTGCGTGTGTGTTTGCATGTAGTTGTGTGAGCTAATGACCGCGGGCTACCAAAGGCCAGTACAAAGCCAGCCTCTGTGCTGCTGCCTGGTCCAAAGAACTTGTGGCTCCACTGGCTGAGCCAAATAATGACACAAACTACATACACATATACAGATTTGTTCCAAAGACACAAAGTCCCTATGACATAATTTTCATATTTAGATAGTAAGAGGAGTTTACACACACAGGGGAGTCGGACATGGCAGCATTATGCATCAGTAGAATAAGAATCATCAGTCAATTAGGCCATGACACTGTCTCCTGATGATGACACCAGTAGTCCCAGTGGAATATATCAGTGGCGTCACATAGCAATAAACACATGCCGTGACAAACTGCCGCTTGCTATTAACCTCTAAAGTCATGTGGCCAGTGGATGTCCACTGGAAACACATTCTCTGAAGGAGATGACATCAAACCTTTTGCCAGAATCAATAACATTTTTATCACTAAATAAATCTTGTTTTATTTGGCATTAACAATATCATTGCTGTGTTAGAAGAGCAAAAATGTATTTTTTTATGAAAACATTTTGTGTGAGGGTGATGTGTGTTAACTGAAATAACCACTTCCTGTGTGTGTTTTGCTACACAAACCTTACAGAAAACAGATTTTCGGTTTCAGGGATTAGTTTGTAAAAGAAGCTAGTCAGAAAATACTTCCTGTTCAATCACAGTCTCACACTCCACTTTCACTTAAATAGAACTACATTGTTTATTAAAAAAGGGGAGAGCTTCTTTGATGAGAGCTGAGTGTGGTTGATGTTTTTGGTGAATGGCAAATAATATGGAGATATCCACACACACCACCAGGCACTCTAAGGCCCTGAACAAAAAACACCAGCTCAAAAGACATTTACCTACAATCACTAACTTTTCAATATGAAGCAACTGCTTCATGAAAACTAGTTTTATATTATATGTTTGTCTGTGATGTTCTAAGAACCCTTGAGTTTGCTTCACAGTTCAGATGAATGGGCACTGGGCAGTGCCTCTACACCACATTCACTGCACATACCTGAGCCAGGCACACAACATGCATGTGGGGCTCCTACCACCTGGCATACTGGCCACATATACACAGCAGATGGCCCACATAGGCCCCCGATGAGTTACAACTGAGGAATACTACCGTTTGTATAAATGTGCGTGCACTGTCCAAAGCAAGCATTTACAAAAGGTATTGAATTATCGCCTGGGATCTCCGCTTTTGTCTCATGTCCTCACACCCAATATTGAGATGATCAGTGTGCGTTACAAGTGTGTGTGTGTGTGTGTGTGTGTGATGATGAAAACACTTCCATTGTCAATGCTCAACAGTGCCTTAAAGTGCAGAAGTGACAGGGAGAATCACCCAAACCACCACAGTTTCACCTGAATGTCCATCTGTTGCCTGCTTTACTACACAGACAGAGGTGGGTTTTTTTTTCCAGATGGGAGGATATAGAACAGAACAAGGGGGAGTGAGATTGGTGTGGTATAAGAAGTTGGCATGCTGACAAATGAACAAAGACACGTGATGAGCAAGTCAAGCCAGAGATCATCAAACAGTTAAAGGAGATGGAGGCTTTTAATCCTAAATATTAAGCACTGTGGATGGCTGTACTGTGGCTGTGTCCTTGACCGCAGCAGCATCCTGATGACCGCTGGAATCACTTCATCACACCAATGGACGTCACCTCTCTTCATCACTTCCATCTCTCCTTCGCCTCCTGCTCTCCTTCTGGTTCATCTTTCCATCTATCTCCCTTCCACTCACTGTATATCTCTCCTATCTACATCCATTCAACCCAGGACTCATTAGTAAAAGATTTCAGTGTGTGCGTGTGCGTGCGTGTGCGCGTGCGTGCGTGTGGCAAACTGAGCACAGAAACTTCATTAGTGCTTTAGACATGTTGTTTATGCAATCATCTTGTTGCTCTAGTTAACCCTGAGCATTATTGTTAGTTAAAAATAGACTGTGTATATCAAAGCACATCATGTCTCACCAGATGATCAATGAAAGGATTTTTCAGGTTGCTTTAAGCAGAAAACTGTTCAACAACGAAGAAAAGATCAATTTGGTACTGATCAATTTATGCAACTGCTGCTGGATTGTTTTTCAGTTTTTGATTTTTATTTTAATTCTGTCAATCTTTCCTACTCTGTTGTCTTCAAAGTGAAGCTGAATAACACAGTTTTCTAGTGCCCCCTTGAAGCACATTGATCTATTCTACCAAAATTCCCTCTGTTTCTACCCATCTCTCCCACGCCCTCAGGAACAGCTATATAAACCGTATTCAGCACGACTGCTCTCCAGAGGAAAGTCTCAGGAAGGGAACATGCTTCATCATTACATCATGGTCTGTAAGCACTCCCACCAAACTGTCAAAAAACACTAAAAACACCACTCAGAAAGAACAATCAATCATCACAGTTTGCTGATAAGATTATAAGCACACAAGTACAGAGCGTGAACCATGAAGACACACAGACCACCAAATCATAGAGGTGTATCTGTTATGTTTCTTATGTAGTTGCTCACGTCAGCGTCTTTTCATCCTTACTGTCAAAATATGAATGAGCATGCGCTTGAATGGCAGGTTTTAAATATTGTGGCTTATATTCCCAGCACATATGTTTTGTTACGTTTGGGTTTTATGCCTGAAACAATAAGCAGTCAACAGAATTGCAGATTCTTTTGTTACACACGCACACGTTAACACCTCACGAACATAGAGCACCATCGCTTGCCCGGGTGATGTTCTACACTCACATACCTCAACCACAACTACTAAACATTACAGATGACATGGAAGAACAGTTAAATAAATAAATAAACTGTTGCCAGGCTAAGTGAATGAGCGTCACCTTGACAAATGCACAGTGCTGCTGAATCTTAGTCAACACTGTATTGTTCGCTCCCTCATAAACACACATGTGAGCACACACAAATCACAAGCGTATACATTATTATGTGTACTGCGAGTGACAAACACACAAACACAGCATGCGTACACAAACACACATTAAAAGCACACAAACAAACACACGGGCTGATTATACATTCATAATATTGAATGGATGACAGGTCTTGAGCAGTGCGAAGGGAAACAGAGAATTCTAATGAGCTCCATTGACTCTGGGAGCTCTGTCCTTCATAGACTGGATGCACACACACACACACACACACACACACACACACAAAGATGTGACACAGAGAAACCAACACTCAAGCTGAACACGTGCACACTACAGCAACATAAATGATAATTATGATATATTTCATGAGTATATGTCCAACATATAATTACAGAGATTAAATGTCACGTATAAATCAGCAGTATCAGCTGACTGTTGGCAGTTCTTCACTCATTCAGTTCATGTGGTTTGGTTTAGTAAATTACTTATCAAACCTGGTATCTGATGTTGACACTGACCCAAAAACTGCCTATATGCTGATGTCAGAAAGAAAAACTCATGTCACCACTTTCTCTGCCCCCTGTCTGCACAGCTGACCAGGACAGAGGAGCCATTCAGCAGTCATAGATAGATGGACTGAAGGCAAGCACTTAAAATTGAGGCGAGCCTTCACGTGGCATTGGGACACTGCAGTTAACATTTTATGTGCGACGTGACTAACATCCCAATCAATGGAAGAGCAGACACACAAGCGCTTTAAACTGCTTGTTAAATGAGCAGGTTTTTAAGAGATACTTGAATATCCTGTTGGAAACGACCTCTCACAAGAGAAACTGTGTTAATAGCATTTAATCTTGGTGTAAATGCACAATGATACAGCTGCAGGCACCCACACAAACTACTCCAACTCCAAACAAGAAATAAACTCAGTGAATAAGTTATATCCTTTATCTGATACGTCCATTGACTGACAAGACCAAATTTCTCAGATTTCATTGCTTACATGAAATTTCTACACACAAAAAGTCATTTTGTGTAATTCATTTGAAAGGAATGTGTGTGTGCGCATGTACAAATTATATATAAATCACTCCTACCTTCTTCAGTTTGCCATTGCGTGTGCCAACAAAGGCCACGGTGTTGCCTCGGTAGTCATACGCTGCAACAGAGGTCATCCCGTCATCTTTGTCAATGAAGAGGGGGATGCCCTCGATGGTGCTGGTTCCCCCAAGAGGTTGATTGAAGTCCTGGCCGCAGAAGTTGT
The DNA here is from genome assembly GCA_016785345.1 of Trinectes maculatus. Taxonomy (NCBI): domain Eukaryota; kingdom Metazoa; phylum Chordata; class Actinopteri; order Pleuronectiformes; family Achiridae; genus Trinectes; species Trinectes maculatus. The sequence goes on from JAFBJQ010000276.1 coordinate 305,967, forward strand.
CATCTATCTGCAGTGGCTGGAGAAACACAAAGAAAGACAGCAATCAAATAAGCAGCCTGACAAAAGAAAAAACTGACGAGGCAAATTTCAATTCAGGAGATCAGTTTCTTAGATTAATTTTATAATAAGATCTCTTATAAAAGCACTTGTTCCGTGAAAGTCTTGCAGGTGGTATCAATATTTTATTCTTGTCTAAATAATCCATTTTATTTTGTAGCTTTAGTTCAAGCTCTCTGAGAGTCTACTTGCTGTACCCAGTCAGTTTTTTCTTAATTTAAGCTAAACAAATGCTGAAACAAAATAACTCTTTATTAATATATAGTCTTACACTCTTTATTAATATATAGTTACATATCCAGATTTAAGACTACATAAATGTCCCAAAACTGTGATGTCTAAAGGGAGAGTTGCAAGGTTTAATGGCCATTATACATATGCTATGTGTATATACAGTACATGTAAGCTGTCATTATGTGACCCAGATACCGCTGATACAATATATGAGGACTGCACACAAAGACAGACATATATATAAACCCATGGTGGTCCCAGGGAAACAGCTAGAGGTCACGTGTTCTGGGCAAACTGCCACTACTGTGGCGGTTCTCCCAGAGCCGCTTCACACACTTCACACTGCAAAATGATGAGATATACATGTAGCCATTCATATGGCACCAAGCACATGTGTAGACACAACTCAGCCCACAATAACACTCACTGATTACAGATGTGCACTAGCTGGCCAGCATGGCGGGAAATGGAACAATCAGTTCCTTGATTTCATATTACATTGGGAATGGATACAGGCCTATAGGTGCATAATCTAACAGTAACACTTTTATTTAATTATCCAACATGTGAAGAATGCTATTCAAACATGGGCCATAAAGGCACACTTCTTTTCAGTGTTTCTGGTTTAACAGCAGGTGGAGGTAGGCAGGTGACAGGTGTGATTACAGTGTGAGTGCTCTGCCAAACAGCAGGGAAACTTGCTCCATACAACCACTCCATGCTTAAATCACTGGCAATCAGAAATGAGCCGATGAATAGCCACAACTACTGCAGCCTTATATGACCTGGCAATGACTGGCAATGCACCTTTACCCACTGAAGACAAAAGAGATGTGGGTGTTGGTGAGTTTCGTTTGTACAGTGTGGTAAAAAAAAAAGTAAAACATTTATGGACGCAAATTAGTGATTTTGACCAAGTGTTGAAGCATGAAACTAAATGGGCATTAGTATATGTTAACCAGTCAAAGCATGAATGTGTGAGTCAGTGGAGGCGCGCACACACATACACGCACAGACACACGCAGTGTGTAAATGGCAGTATAATCCACAGTCTTATCAGTACATCATCTGATTGATCCGCACAGGAGAAAAGATAACCTGCCCCCCCATTCTCCCGATCTGCCTAAACTGCCTACAGCTCAGCACACGTCAATAACCCGTTATTCCACCTTTTTCTCACTCTATTTCTCCATCAGGTTCCAGATTCTACAGTAACTGAGCAAACATCAATAACACCCCTTTGTCTTTTTCTACCTCTGTCCATCCATCCCATCTCGCCTAATCGCACTGCATCAACATCTTCATCCACTCCCTCTGCCACAAACTTCTTTGGATCTGCGTGTGCGTGTGTGTGGGGGGGGGGGGGGGGGGGGGGGGCGGGGGGGGGGGGGGCGGGCAGGGCTATAGGTGCATAATCTAACAGTAACACTTTTATTTAATTATCCAACAAGTGAAGAATGCTATTCAAACATGGGCCAAAAAGGCACACTTCTTTTCAGAGTGTTTCTGGTTTAACAGCACCGAGGTAGGCAGGTGACAGGTGTGATTACAGTGTGAGTGCTCTGCCAAACAGCAGGGAAACTTGCTCCATACAACCACTGCATGCTTAAATCACTGGCAATCAGAAATGAGCCGATGAATAGCCACAACTACTGCAGCCTTATATGACCTGGCAATGACTGGCAATGCACCTTTTCCCACTGAAGACAAAAGAGAGATGTGGGTGTTGGTGAGTTTCGTTTGTACAGTGTGGTAAAAAAAACATTTATGGACGCAAAAAGTGATTTTGACCAAGTGTTGAAGCATGAAACTAAATGGGCATTATGTTAACCAGTCAAACCAGTCATGAATGTGTGAGTCAGTGGAGGCGCGCACACACATACACACACAGACACACGCAGTGGGTAAATGGCAGTATAATCCACAGTCTTATCAGTACATCATCTGATTGATCCGCACAGGAGAAAAGATAACCTGCCCCCCCCCCCCATTCTCCCGATCTGCCTAAACTGCCTACAGCTCAGCACACGTCAATAACCCGTTATTCCACCCTTTTCTCACTCTATTTCTCCATCAGGTTCCAGATTCTACAGTAACTGAGCAAACATCAATAACACCTCTTTGTCTTTTTCTACATCTGTCCATCCATCCCATCTCGCCTAATCGCACTGCATCAACATCTTCATCCACTCCCTCTGCCACAAACTTCTTTGGATCTGTGTGTGTGTGTGCGTATGTGTGTGTGGGGTGGGGGGGGGGGCAGGACTATGAAAGTGGAACCGACAAAGTACTCAGTCTGTGCAGTCATGTCACATGGTAAAAGAAAAAAGGAACAAAGGAAAAGCAGATATTTTCATGGAAGCCTGTGTGTGTGTGTGTGTGTGTGTGTGTGTGTGTGTGTGTGTGTGTGTGTGTGTGTGTGTGTGTGTGCGCGTGCTTAGGAAAGTGAGAGACAGGAACACACACAGCCATTACCTGAAACAACTTTCTTTTGTAATCGCTAATGGCCACGGGGCAATTTCTTCCCTTGGAACAAAGACGACTGACAGATAACACACACTGACAACCACAAATGTACTGTGTGGACTTGTACACCCGAGCACACATACACACATGCAAGGACACACATTCATTTAAATCATCCCATTTATTCTCTATATCTACACACATTTGGCTTCTTGCAACAACAAAGCAATTCCCATAGTCTTCATATGACATACAACTAGGGGCAACAATTTTAAAACATACAGTGTGGTCATGAGAAAGAATCCATCAGTCTGGATTAGAGTCAGCCTCACACACACAGACACACACACACCAGCACACACAAGCAATCCCATGACGTCAGAGCCTAAAGGAAACAAGTTAAAAGGGTTAATCCATCTTCTATGGAGGAAACTAGCTGTCGAAAAATACTGTAAACAGTTGCCCCTTGAATCCATAAGGGTTAACACATACACACCCACAACCAGTAACCTCTGTAGGTCTGTCTGAAGCAATGAGGTGCTAAATGTGGTATAACATTTCTGCAGGTCTGTGGGATTTAAACAGCATAGATCAGCATGGAATAAAAGGTGTTTCCCTTGAGGTCAGAAAGCATTTAAATAGACGATATATTGTGATGTGGGTTCTGCAATTCAAGGCACAAAAAGATTCCCACGGGTGTCAGGGCTGAAGGAAAGAATAATCTCATCTATGGTCTCTGCAGGGTTACTGGCTGGAGACCATATTTAACGTTCTGCAGCTTTTCAAAGACGCAGGACTCCTCCGAGGATGAAAGAGTTAAGCCAACAACCTTCCACTGACTTTGGAACCAGAGTCGTGCAAATGCAGAGGAGGTTTCTTGTTTTGATTTTCACAGTGTGCGTGTGGTGCACACTGAATAAATTTGTGGATCTGCAGTTCACAGGCACTTGGCCTTTTCCACTCAAGATCCCCCTCCAAAAAAATGGGAAGCGTGTACATGTGTGGGCTTGTGTGCATGTGTGTGTGTGTCTATGCATGCATGTGTGTAGCTTCAGGCAATAATGTGAAAAAAAGCTAACAGAAACCAATGTTGCTCTTTCCTCTTACCAGTTCCAATATTACATTTCAAAAGAAGGAGGCAGTTAATGGAACTTTGTCTATTACATTTTGCATATGAAAGCTGAAACTACTGATTTTTTAAAATTCACTCTAAGAGGCAGTAACCTGTCAGATTTTTCTTAATTTAAGCTAAACAAATGCTGAAACAAAATAACTCTTTATTAATATATAGCCTTTGTTACATATCCAGATTTAAGACCACATAAATGTCCCAAAACTGTGATGTCTAAAGGGAGAGTTGCAAGGTTTAATGGCCATTATATATATGCTATGTGTATATACAGTACATATAAGCTGTCAGCTAATATTCAAGGTCACAGTGAATTATGTGACCCAGATACCGCTGATACAATATATGAGGACTGCACACAAAGACAGGCAAACATAAACGCATGGTGGTCCCAGGGAAACAGCTACTACTGTGGCGGTTCTCCCAGAGCCGCTTCACACACTTCACACACTTCACACTGCAAAATGATGAGATATACATGTAGCCATTCATATGGCACCAAGCACATGTGTAGACACAACTCAGCCCACAATAACACTCACTGATTACAGATGTGTACTAGCTGGCCAGCCAAGGTCACAGTGAATTATGTGACCCAGATACCGCTGATACAATATATGAGGACTGCACACAAAGACAGACAAATATAAACGCATGGTGGTCCCAGGGAAACAGCTAGAGGTCACGTGTTCTGGGCAAACTGCCACTACTGTGGTGGTTCTCCCAGAGCCGCTTCACACACTTCACACTGCAAAATGATGAGATATACATGTAGCCATTCATATGGCACCAAGCACATGTGTAGACACAACTCAGCCCACAATAACACTCACTGATTACAGATGTGTACTAGCTGGCCAGCATGGCGGGAAATGCTGGAACAATCAGTCCGCTGTGATTGTTGTTTCTTTAACGTATTACGTCAGGGAAATATGTCTCGGCACACATTACGTCAACCTCAGGTGGAACTCATCAATAGACACCTCCATTCGGTAAAGTTAATGGAAACCGCTGAAAATAACACAGGCTTATATATGGCGACATACATGGTGTTGGCTGAATAAACATCTGTGAATTATGGCTATTAGGGTGAGAGGAAAACATTTATGGCAAACACAAAAACACTAAGTCATTCAGAGAGATGCTTGCACTGAACAAGTGCTATGTTTCTGAAAGGATGTTTGTAAAGAAAAAAACACACAGTATTTTCACTACGAGAGGACAAGAAAAAAGTGGAAAGGATGGAAAAGACTCTGGGTGGGAGATTGGTGGCTGGTATGAATGCCAACAGCACAACTTTAACACAAGCCCATAATTCATCAGTGTGTGTTCGTTCATCAGTGAGTGTGAGTGTGTTACTGTGCATCAGAGAGTGGGCATAAAACAATTCTTCCCACCCAGTAGTAATCAGCTGCCTCCTCAACAAGCCAACACGGTCTCCAACACATGTTCTGTGTTTTACTGTTACTAAAGCTGTTCCTCTGCAGCTTTACTAACAGCGGCACCTTGTTTTTACAGTGCGCGCGCACACACAACCACACACACACAATGTTTTTTTTTTCCTTAAAGAAAATCCAACAATGTCTCCATGAGTTCAAGCCCCTGCTGAGATACATGGGTAATTTATGAGCTGCCCTCTCCCAGAATCCCTCACTCTGCTTGGAGCCAGGCACACTGACACACACACACATCATGTAAAAATCACCTGTATCTGCCAACATAATCGTAGCTCTGTGTGTGTGTGTGTGTGTGTGTGTGTAGACAACATCACTGTCCTGTAACTATATACTTGAGGTCCTTCATCGCATGATGACAATTCAGTCACTAAAGATACAGTGAGCCTGAGTGTTTAATTTGCTGAGAGCTTCTTCTTTAAATTGGACACAAAAATTAGTATTATACTTAAAACACAAATTTATTGATTTTATTTCTATTTGAAAGTTATTTGATTTCATTAAACTTATATATTACTGGTATAAGCAAATGAATGCCATTATCCACCGTACATATGCAAAGGCTGGAAGAAATGTGCACACAGACACACTCACAAAACAGCCTCTGTGTTGAAGAGAGCAAGCTGTAAAACCTGCAGATGGTTCGACCTTGTTATACACATGAATTGAACACAAATGTAAGCTGTAACGCCACTGGCTCCATGGAAACAGATTGTATTTGACTGGCTGTGTCTCAAAGGTGACAACAGCAGGATACATTAACACCGTCTTCAGGGCTGTGAATATTCTCATTCATCCAGGTCATAGTTATCTCAAGGAGATTGAATCGTTTCCCCTCTTGGATGAGAGGTGAAACATCTTCAAAAAGGCAAAAACCAAAAATCCAGTTGCGTTCGATTCACAGTCTTTAAGGGAAACTTTAGTTCTGAAACAATTTTACCAAAAAGCTGGTGACACCACATTGCAAAAACAAAACAAAGCATAAAGTTCTCTTTTTGTTGAAGGAAGAAAATTATTTTTGTCCAAACTGTCTAAAATTTTTTTTACTTAATCCAAATTGATCAATAATTTTGAAAATGAGATGACTGCAACAATTCCGTAATTCCACAAAAGTAGTAATGTCCATGTTGAAACTACTCCAGGCAGACAGTGAAACCTCAAGAAGCTGGCACCTAATCATCAAGCTACATCCAAAAGCTGTCACCACATGTGTAGACTGCAGTTCGACTAAATGGAAGAGACAGACGGGTGGTGTGATAGGTACTGCATGCAACACACTATGTGACGGGGACATAAACTGACTGCAAAGTCATGTACAAGAAGCTGAAAATAAATGCAATGTTGTTCTTTACGGGTAGTCAACCTTTTTTTGTCTCAAAAATACAGCACCCAAGGCTGTGGATGAAAACCAAATTTTGTTTTCAGGGCACAAAGAACGAACAACTAGTGGACCGTGAGCAGATGTTGGCAGATTGTGACAAAGCGAGCATTGGAATTGAAATTTCCAACCCGCCAATGAGTATATGATTAATGACCGACTATAAACTCAACTAACATAGTTCAACAATGAACAATTCAACGCTTATTATTTTGAAAGACGTCCAAACTGAATGCATTTCTATATGAGAACCAGGTGTATTCTGTTAACTATGCACAAACACATGAGGGAGAAAACCCACACATGTTTCAATTAATGTAGGAAAAAAACTGTAAAGCGAGAAGCAGATGTGGTCATGAGAAAGGAAACTTCAAGCAAACATACACATTAAGACCATTCGCATGTGCAGTGAAGGCACACACACGCGCGCGCACACACACATACTCTGCCCCACGTTTTCTGATTACTCCTGATAATGATGTATGCAACACACCACACACACACAGTACAGATCAATACATAATTACACTAACAATTAGTATCATTAGAGTGGTGCTGGAAGATTTGTTGAGCTAAACACTCCTCAGAGAGAGAGAGAGAGAGAGAGGGGGAAAGGTCAGAACAAGAGGGAGAGAGAATTAAGCAGCTCACACACATTCTGTATGGGGTCTTTTCCAAAAGGTTTTCCATTGTCCCTCAACAATGGGATCAGAGTAACACTTGAGCTCAGAGAGGGAGTGACATTTTTAAACCACATATAAGCTTCTCTCTCTCTCTCCCTCTCTCTCTCTCTCTCACACACACACACACACTCACTCACTCACTCACTCACTCACTCACTCACTCACTCACTCACACACACACACACACGACTTTGATTGACATCAAAACTCAATCATGTATGAAAATTAACAAATTCCTAATTTGAAATCAAATCAAATATGAACTGAAACGAGACCCATTAGTGCAAACATTTAAGACAAGCTGCCCAATCGCTGTCTCCTAGCTCCACTCATTTAGTCTGTCAATTAACTGCTCTCATCAACTCTTGCTCAGTTAATCAGGTCTACAGTAATTACTTAAATACATTTGCTGGCACATCCTTTTAGATTAGGTCCACAGAAATAGGACTGTGTTTTACAAAGACCACAAATGTGTTACATTCATTAGGTGATATTCATAACGATTGATTTAATAAGGTTAGGAGCTGGCCTCTAAGTCATTTCCACTTTGTCTCCTCTGTAAATGTGTAATAAAATCTGCTTGGCTTTTCTTTATGTGGGCTCATGACTTTAAGAATATTTGCTGAAAGCAGCAAAGCATAGACGAAAGCTTGTATTTTATTAACATGTTCTACTTTATTATTTTGGTCTCGTTTCTCTTAAGCTCACCAAATAAATATTAAGGGTTTACAGAAACTAAATCTAACAGCAAACACAGGATCTCCTGTGAAACAGTGTAATAGTGTGTGTTCTTATCACCCTTAGGTAAAGGAATCAGTTATAAGATTTCCATTTGTTATACAGTTGTAACTAGTCTCCAGGGCAGAGCTCACCACAGGGTACTACTTTGTCTGATAACCACGATTCTTCCTGAAGCTACTCTGACCAGACCAAACACATACACACTCACCCTGGCTGATAACAGGGCGATCCAAAAGCCCTCGCTGCTAGACAAGCAGCCAAGTCCTTTAAGACCTGCCAGCTATTTTTAAAATTTGAATAAAACCATTTTGATTAATTTTGCACCGACCAAATTTGATCAGTGAGCATAACCCCAGACACACCTAGCTGGTTACTTTCCCTCCAGGGTCACTTCTCCATATCCTTGAACAAACAAGCAAATTAAATCCATGTAGCATAAACGTTTTACCTTTAAAAAATATGCATATTGTATTAATTTGCGAGGTTAGAATCAAATCTCACCTTTGACACTGCTGGCCACACACCAGCTGGCATATGCACCGTCAAAAGATGAGTATTTGTAACAGACCATTTGTTTCCTACGAATGATTCTCTGATTGATTGATGAATTGGCTTGTGGCAAAGTTCAAAACGTCTCCATCAATTAGTTACTGAGAGAAAGCAGCTTGACATTTTGAAAAGTCCAAGGGACAAGGAATGTTCTCATTGAGTTCTTTCTTTCTTTCTTTCTTTCTTTCTTTCTTTCTTTCTTTCTTTCTTTCTTTCTTTGTAACACTGAATAATCAGAATCCAATAACCTAGCAAAACATTAGAAAGCCTGCTTTCTACTGTTTCACTTTCTGTGAAGAAAACAGCTGGAGATCATCATTTTTTGGTAAATTAAGTGAGTAAAAATGTATCTTGCAAACTGACCCCTGAGCTAAAGCAATCCTGGTGCCTCAAACATTTTGAATACCGTTCCTGAGTGCGCGCTCGCACACACACACGTACAAACACACATGCAGAGAGAGAGAGAGAGAGAGAGAGAGAGAGTGAGAGTGAGCTGACATGACTGAGAGGCTTGATGCAGAAGAGGACAGTGTGGTGACCAGATGCCGGGCATCAATATTATTTGTGAGGCAGCCAGTGTTCAGTCATCCTCTCTTCTCCTCCCTCTACTTTGCTCCCCTTTTTTCTGTCACTCGCCCTTTTCTCCTGTTGTTCTTGGCAGCGGCAACAAAAAGATTTCTGAGGCTATCACTCTTCCTCTTGCGTTCCTCTTCTCTCCGTCCGTGAATCAGCGCCTCTTGTCCAATCAACGGCTCTCGTCCAAGCAGACCTTCCCTGGCTGTTTTTCATTCTCTCTCTCTCTTCCTCTAAACACGAGAGACTTTCTCTCATCAAAATTCAAACTGTCATAACTCACGTCCCAACATCGACGTCACATCCAAGTCGCAGTTACCCAGTCGTGACTGCAGCACAAAACATGGCTTCACAAGGCCCTCATGACTGATGCTGTTGGTTGCTGTTGGTATATTTCCAGTCAATATTCAGTCTGTAGCTTACTGTTTTGGTTTTCCCTGTTTCCTAAATGCAGTATTAGTTAGCATACATACAGCACACTGGCAGTTCTGGTGATTACTGCTGGCACGTTTAACAGTCCTGGACACAAACACTTGACTTGATCAAGTGCACATAACTGAAAATTACATGTGTAAAGATCAGGTTTAAAAATGTAAGTCCGCTTGCCTTTCAAGATTTTTTTTTTAAATTTCTTTTCCATCCCTTTCCTCTCAAGCCTCTTACTTGGCTTGCTCTGTTATTTTCATGCTCACTTCATCTCTCTCATCTCCTTAACACCATCCTTTTTCCCTCACTCTGTCCAGTACTGTATGTTGCTTTGGCATCTAACTTGGCACCTTTTCATTTTGTTACCTGTCCACGACCTACTATATACTTTTTCTCCCCTTTTCTCACTGCAATCTTACCAGTGTTTGCATTCATCCCCCCTCAGTTCTGACTTAGCAAATGTCTTTCTTCATTCCTCTCTCTCGCTCTCTCTCTCTCTGGAAATAGTATTGATCTACTCTCAAACCAGTGAGAAGGTCAGGAGTTTACTAATAAAGCTCAGGGACAAAACAAAGGCACACAAACACTTCCGCACACATACAGTAGACTACACAGCGGACAAATATAACCAGGTAACAGGGTCAAAATGATGAATGGTGTGTGTCTGCTTCATCAAAGTTTCTGCACACGCATGCACAGAGTAGCTGGTAATATGGCCAACATTTGTGTTTACAGCAAAGCAGCCACCATCTCACTGTGGCTATAAACAGCCTAATGATGATCCAGCCTAAATATGAACTCAACACAGAGATCTAACAGAGTGTCCGTTCATCCATCACTGCAATGTGGCTAACAGCTGTCCTGCCCCTCCTGTCCTTGCACTGCCCTCTCCCCTGCTGTACTGCAGGGGCAACCTAAATGTATTCACCCTAACTCCCACATCACTGAGCTTTTCCCACGCTACTCAGTCAACTGCAGTGGAGGTCGGCATTTATGAATTTGTAGCCTAGGGATTAGAGAAATGCATTGAATTCCTGGAGCGGTTGGGAGACTTTGGGCATGACTCGGTGCCAAACACCAGTAGCTTAGAGATCAGAGAGCGATGGAGTTGGATATTGCCAGTTCATATACCGAAACTGGCTGGAGAATGGGAGGTGTGGAAATGACAAATTCTTTCCTGTAGTCCAGATGTTATGTGCAAGGCTTGTTCTTTGTGGCTGCTGGTAAAACTTAGAATGTTTTAGTCATTACACTCATACTGAATATTTGATCATACCTGATTATATTTTGACAAAATGACCATAAATCAACTGTTATGGTCAATTCTGGAGCCTGTGTAAAGGTCAAAATAAGTATGTTTCATATTGGCAATAATAATTTTTATGCCAGTGTCAATTTCAGGTTTTTAAACAACATTTCTTAATTAATGACCTGGACTGTGAAAGATCAATATTTGCACCAATCAGTACTCACAACACAATATTCTCATGCAATAGTTTTTATACTACATGCATATTTATATTTAAATGCTCTACTGTTATTCTGTCTCTCTGTTTCAGCCATTTTACATCTTGCTATGATTGTTATGTTTAGTTATTTTGCACAGCACCAGCACCCTACACTGAAAATGATATCAGGCATTCATCTGAGGTCAGATTGAAGGTCCGGGGGACCACTGACTGAGGTTAAGGTCAGTGGTGAGCAGCTGACATCAGGTCAGTGCTTAGGGGCAAAAGTGGCTGACATCATTAACCTGAAGCTGACCCCTCAAGCCTTGCTGCTGTTGCGGGGTCAGCCACTCAGTCCATCTCTGAGACTATTACATCATCATTGATGACAGTTTACATGGGACAAACATTTTTGAGGGGACGTTTAAGTGGTGGTAAAATGTCAGTGAATGTAATCGCTATCAAAAGTTAAGTAGCTATTGTAACAGGACTGACTGTGTGAACGGGATACAGGGGGAAAAGAAGGGACAGAATAAAACTGACAAGTGAATGACTTGTGTATATACTGTATATAGCTAAGGTAAATAAATGTTCCTGAAGGCAAGGTAACAGATGAAATGCAAGCCAATAGGTTGGGTCTTATCAAAAGCCAACAAATTCTACAGTGGTTAATTCCTCTGAAGCTGATAGTACAACTATTGAAAGTTATCATGGCAGCAATAATTTTCTACATGAGATAATAGCTGACGAGGAAGTAGCATATCCGCAGAATGTAAATAAAGTTATCTATCCAGCATGTGCAACTGCAGTGTTTCTCTGCCCAGAGCAAATGATGTTGCACTGCAAAGACTGGTAGAGTCAAAAGTCTTTGCTTTACTAACCTGTGATATCACACCACAGCACTGTGCACTTAAATCTCCTGTTGCATCAGGGCAAAGGTCTAATTGAAATAAATGGGATAGCCTGCTTTTTGCCTCAGAGCTATTGTCAGTGTGATGGGCCTTAAGAAAAAATCACCACAAACAGGATTGTAGACAACCACCAAATAGGTAAGACAAGTCCACAAGATGGCCCAAAGGGAAAAGACAGTGGGTGAGAGAGGACTTTGCTGGGTCATTCACATCAATTGCACCACTACACAAAAGACACCTGTGCACCCAAACTAATGAAGAGCTACACAGCGCAAGAGTCCTGTTTTTACAAAGTATCCCTCTCCATTAGACCCAACACAGGGTGAATGGTTTCTCTCTCTCTCTCTCTCTCTCTGTATGTGCGTGTGTGTGCGTGTGTCTGTGTGTGTGTGTGTGTGTGCAGCTAAAACATCTGCCAGAAGATGTTGTGTGCACTGACATTTAAAGAAAAGGCTTTCAAACGGGGTATCTTAATTAAGCTATCTTAAGAGAGAGCAAGATGGAGGTGATGGATGGGTGATTTTAAAGAGTAAACACGATGGAAAATGGGGTCACTGAGACAGGTGGTCAGCTAAGAGTGAGGCACACTTAACACTGATAGAACAGAAATATACTCTGACAGGATTCATGAAGATGCAGTCTGAGGCGAGTGGGGGAATACAGAGACAGGAGAATGGGTAGTAAAGGTCAGAGCAAATGAGAGAATGTGAGCACTTACACCTGTATGTTCCACATAGACAAAATAGGACTGTGTGCTGTTGGATGGGCCTTAAGATCTCCAATGTTAACGTATGCATGTGCGTGTGAGTTGTGTCCTCTGTAACGCATGCAGGGCCATGCACTGTGGCTCAGCTGGGGGGAAAAAATCAAGTCTACCTCTTGCTATCCCCTAGGATCTCACAGTGCAGCACACAGAACCATGCTGTGATTAGGTTTAAGACTGTGTGCGTGAGTGACATTTCACAAATCCAGGGGACCGGGCTAATGATGTCCCCTGTCTGACTAAATCAAAGCACCACAAGGCTGTGGGGCCAGAGGAGACATGTAGGAAAGAAGTGGAAAAAATGACAGCAGAAGAAAAAAAATCTTATTTTCTATAGTTAATCACTGTGGCTGTATCAGACAATTTCAAGGATACAAATTTAGTAACATAATGATTAGTCTCAAGTGTAGTCTAATGCAGTTGTGCATATACGAGTAGGCTTATCACATTATTTACTAAAGTGAGCCGTACATGTATTATAAAAGCATATTTCTATTAGACTGGTTCATAAAAGGCAAAATAATGTGTCCGCTAATTAATGGAGGGGAAAAAATAAACTTACTTCAGTATCTCAATTCCATTTTTTTTTGCAGAAACAATTTTTTACTATTATTTTCTTTGATGTAGTGTAATATCGAGTCAGCTACCAGTAAACTCAGGAGCTGGTCAGTTAGCCTAAAGCACTGAAGCTTTAGGCTAACTGACTGTTATATGTTTAGGCTTTGTCACAGTCACAGGGATGGATCAGCTACATTAAAACCAGTCACTTGTTTTATAATTGCTGGCTGGTGAGTTTATATTTCAACTTTTCTCATAATCTAAGTATCATGATGACATCATCTCAGATGATAAGAATAGTGTCCCAGCTTTATTGCTAATTAGGTTTCTAACAAAGTGACCAGTGTAAATAGAACAGAATGCGTGCCATGATAAGACAACTATTTCAAGGAAAATGGTCTAAAAATAAATCAAGTACAGATAGAAAAGTCTCTACTTACTGAATTGATGCAGGCAAGCTCCTTGTTGAGCAGCCAAGGTAAAGAGAGTTTGCCTTCTCCCTTGTAGCAGCTCTGAATCCTGTCTTTGATCTTCTCTTTTATCTTCCTCAGGGTGAACAGGCACAACGCAGACTCTTTGGGCGGTTTGGCCCGGTTCTTCTGACCTTGAGAGAAGACTGTGAAAAGGATGTCTTCATTCTCAGAGATCCCCAGAGAGTTGGCCAGTTGACGGCCCGGTCGAGCTAGGAAGGCGTCCTGCACCAGGCGGTACTCAACCCCATCTTTAGTGCAACCAATGGGGAACTCAACGTAGGAGTAAAACTTGGGGTCATCCACACAAAGGCGAACTATTTTGGATGTAAAGAACTGTTCCCCACTGGCATCGGGAGAAGTCAACTGGGTATCCAGCTGCATTGTTAGATAATAGACAAACTGTTCACTGCTGAAGCTGTACACATAATAGATGTCAAAAGCAGGGAACTTAGACAGAGTGTCTGAAGGGATCTTCAGCTGAGAGGAGACAAACTCATCTTGATAGACAAAACTGAACATGTCAGCATTTTCTTCATTCTCCATCAGCTTGCGGCTGGACAGGGTTGGAAAGTATTCGGACTTGCCATCAATAGGGGTTCCAATAAAAAGCTTGCTGGTAGGACTGTGGGGGGAGCTTATGATCACCCCAGACATGGTGCCTGACTCTGCCACGCTGGAGAGGTAGTGCTCTTTGCGATGGTGGGGCTCACCGAGCTTAAAAAGGTCATCCAGACGTAGGAACTGGCAGATGCCTTGGGAGGTGCTTCCACAGGCGATGAGGCGGTTCTGTGCATAGTCTATGAGGAGGAGCTTATTCACATTGGGAGTCTGGGCCAAGTCATGTGGGCAGGACTGGACACTGGGCGGAGGATAGCACTTCTCATTGTCCACAACAGGGCCAGTCATGTGGCTGCGCAGTTTGGTCAGGTTGCTTGATAGCTTAAAAATCCAGTTGACAGCTCCCACATAGACCTCTCCAGTTTTGTTGTGTATGGCCAGATGTGTAAGTCCCCAGTCTGCAGGGGCAAATCGCTTGAATGGTGGGGGCTGGCTTCCACACAAGGTTGAGCTCATGATAAGCAAAAGCCCCAGGAGGAGAAGGAAGTTCCTCGAGCCAGAAGAAGCAACTGATCGAGCTAGGGGACACATATCTGGGCTGTCTAGAGGCAAGGCTTAGGAGGATGGGGAAGGAGAATAAGAGGAGAAGGAATACACACAGGGGTACCAAGTCACAAGTCAGGATTTTCTTTCTCCTCGGTTCAATTTTCAGGCAATAAGGGAAGGTAGTTTGAAGGAGAGAGAAAGGGATCAGGGATGGGGGATATAAAACTACTGATGCACTGTCCTGCTTTTAGATTTGCAAGCCGTCATCAGGAACATCATCCACAGAGGCGCGAGGCGGGAGCCCTGCAAGAAAAAGAAAACCTTATTTAGTGTCTGTGGAACATTACCTACAGATAATGCATTCAGCAGTCAGGGAAGCCTAAAGCCTCTCAGACTGCAGAGAAAAACTCAACCCAACCCAGTGATAAATGGTATCAAATCAAGACTGGAAGGCAAACCCGTGTCAGCATTTAATTATGAGTGAAAATTGCAGGGGAGGCATGGGCTGATTATAAAAGGCTCTGTATATATAATGCAAATCTTGCTGAAGTGAGTTATAGAACCACAACACTAAACTGTTTAATATTTCATAACTTTCTGTGTTAACACACAGGGTTTACAAAGGAAGGCACATGTTTGTTAATGTGATTTACTTTTTACCCATTTTTACTTTACTACCAATTTTCGAATTTTGATTGGTGTGTTTTATAATGTTAATTGTAAAATTAGAATCAGTATATTAAAATGGTGATGAGATCTGAGTGTGGGGTATTGGCGTTCAAACCCTCTGCAACGCTTACTGAGATTGTGGATTTGGGTATCACAGTTTCATTCTTGGTTTTGGTACCTTTTCCACAAATACACAAATATATTTCTAACTAGAATTTAGTTGGACAAGACAATATTGAGCAACCAATGAACCAGCTGAATGGGACACTACAGCCCTATACGAGTATTTGATCCGTAGGGCATTCTTCAATGACAATACAATAATGAGACACTGGGTTTGTGGGATGCATGCTGCTACTTGACAGGCCAATCATGTTCCTGCAATACTTGGACATTAGTTCTCCTGTAAATGCTGATTATGCAAAACAGGACGCAATTCTCCCTGGGACCTGCACGCTTCAATTTCACCTTGACTATCAAAGTGTCTGTGCAGAGGGTGTTTTATGACCACACCAAATCAGAAAAGATGAGAGACACTACAGACAGATGAGAAGGGTGGGAAGATGGTGAAGGGAACAGAGGAGGAAAAAACATGAGCTACTGGAAAATCAAAATGTCTGTTTTCATCTCATTCTGTCCATCTGGCAAGGCTGTCTATTAATCAACAAACAAAACCCATCACCTAGTGTGGTCAATCTGCCAAGGGATGACTGTTTTATCCTTTTCATTTTATGCAGCTGTGCCAGAGAGAGGTGGGTACACAGGACGCTCTGAGTAAATACAAGAGGGAAACGTGCATTTTTTAATGAATGAAAAAATGTAACATCCCATTTAAAGGAGCCATTTAATTTTTCATCAATTTAAATTACTGCTGCTGCAAACAGGGGGAAGAGCGGTGATGCGGCAGCGATGATCATAGAATAACAAACATTTTTTAGCTGGAACAAAGGCAGCCAGGTAGCCACAAATGAATGGTTGGGAGGAGACAAGGGTTTAGGTGACAGGGAGAAACACAGAGAAAAAAGAACAGAGCAAGAAAAAGTGAGAGCTAGAGACTAGAAACTCAATGGACAGAGAGACATACAGAGAGAAAAGTAGAAGGGTGAGTGAGGAGCTGCAGAAGCCAAACACCAAGGCAGCACTTTGGCTGCATTTTAATCAGGTTTCTACCTTTGCTTATATCAAACACTGTGGGAGCCCTGTGGATCGAGGCACCTCAGCATAGTGACTGCAGACAGGAGGGTCTAAGCTGCATCAGATATGTCACTCCTAACTCTGTGAGATTAAAATGGCACGCGGCGAACAGTGGCCTTGAATAAGTGAATAGCCAATCACACATTTTCTTACACAGGTTCTTTTTTCCCCTAAATTTCTTCATTCTCCCTCTCCCTCCTTATCCCTCCAAACCCTATTCAATTTCAATTTCCTCCAGAACTAAAGTGAAATGGAGGGAAGAGCACTGAAATAGGGGTAGAAGCCATATCTCACACCATCGAGGAAAAACATGTCAATCATTTTGGGCTGGAGTGTGTCTGTGGCTTTGGGAATGGGCAGCTACCATATCCAGGAAACCCACTATGTTATCACATGAGGGAAAAGCATTAGAAAGGACAGGTTGGATGAGGCCAAGTTGATTGGATTTGATATAGGGATGCCCTATCAATTAAACGAACAGGAGAAGACAAACTGAGATGGAAAATCTTAAAGACAGGGTCTTTCTAAAGCTTTTCTTCATTGCGGTTATTTGTTTTGACAGCAGTTGGAACCCTGAGAAGAAACGGTGGTGGGTTTTTTAATGTAGGCAAGACAAAAATTTCAGAGAGTCATGAAGTGGCAAGTAGACGATGACTCTGGAGAGATGAGCTCAATCAACTTTACTTCTACCACCTTCTTCTCCAATGCAGCTAAACCAGTCCCTTTAGACAAGGCTTAGGGCAGCCTGGAGCTGTGCTGATTTATTGCCAGTGGCATATCAATTACAGCACTCACCACTGGAGGGGAGAAAGAGGGATGATGAAGAAAGAAGAGGACCAGCACTCAGACAAATTCACTGCCCTTTTGCAGTGCATCACAACATGTAGGTCACATCTGGGGCAAGAGGAAGAAAAGAAAGGGTGGAACTGATAATTTGAAATAAAGAAAATAAAAAAGAAAAACATTGTGAGGATAATAGGGTATAGGAGCCAAGTTGGTTTCCTTTGAAGACGACATGTTCACATAATGTGGCTATATGTATGTGTGCGTGTGTATACAGCCACCCCGACCACAGAGAGAAAAGAAATGGAAAGAAATGGAAAAACAGATATCGGTCAGGGAATTGTCAGCCTACGGAGCAAAACAGTTTTTGACACGATTCGTTTACACCAGACATCTGCAGAATCTTAGATCGTCAAGCTTATTGCTAGGAAGGCTGTGCTAAAGCAGAGGTAATTGTTGTAACTGATGATAATTGATAAATTATTATCAATTACAACAATTGGATAAATAAAATTGTATTGAACAAACATTGCTGCTACACAGGGCGAAAGTCTGAGAGCAAATGAGAAAAGGCTGTGAAAATGAATGCAAATTTCAAGACTCGCTCTCTCACATATGCAGTCAAGTCAAATATTCTAACCCAATTATAGCAAAACCACAGAGGCTACTTAAAGCAATATGGTTTAAAAGACACAAACAGGGCACACACCAGCCTACACACACCCACCTCTTTCTGGTCTCAAATGGTATCTATATATGGACACAAATGCATCAAAACATGCACCAAACACATGCAAATCAAAACAGACATACAAACATTCTAAGTCTCTAACTTAATCTGTTCTCCACCTCTTCTCTCAGCAGCCTACATACTCCAGAGATTGGAGCTTTGCCCACGAGAGGAAAGGGAGATGAGTGAGGGGAGTGTGAGAGATTGTACAGACGAAGGAGACGGCAGGAAAGGTGGTGTAGGGGTGGTAGAGGGGGCTGGATGGTTAGAGAGGCAGTAAGGTAGAAGGGAGCCAAGTCCTGAAGCTGTAATCCTCTCTCAGGGTCTGCTTAATCTCTCCACCACTATCTGCATATGGGAAGAATGGATTACCATCCCCCAAAAACACAGATGGATAAATTGAAAGCGGTATGGGTGGCAATCCCCGGACAGATGACAAGCTCATAGCCAGACGTAAACACAGAAAAAGTTTAACTGAAGTTAGCTCAGGATGGAGAACGTGGGTTGCTCTCTTAACGTTCTCGTGCAGAGATGTGCACACACATTGTAGGCGTGCACGGTGCAAGCTTATTTGCTGCCTGGTGAGCAGACCAGGCTGAAACATGTTGCAGACAGAGGCTGCCTCAGCAGCTGAGAAGAATGGATGTGGGGGTGTTATCAATCTCAACCACACTGAGGCTAAAATGCGCCTTTGATCATATCACAATCAAATCTCTCACACTGAAACAAAGCAATCACACCATCAGCTGAGGAACATCACAGAGTGTCAACATTATTACACTAACTCTCTGGTTTGAACATAAAAATCCATTTGTCACTGTCCATGGAAATGTGTTGATTTGTACTCATTTTTCAAGCCTGGATGGCAGTGGAAAATGTACCAGTAAATATACAGTATAAAGACAGTACTGCTGTTTCAAATGGTTTCCTGTTTATTGTGGTTTGCACACACATACACACCCCACCCCCATCATACTCCTGACTGTTTTTGGAAATCTCAGGTTCATGAGTTGTTGTTGATTTGCTGTATTCATTTAACGTTTGTTATATGATATCACCCTTTTCTTTTCCCACTGTCATTATGTCTATGCACTAACTACATCTTGCAATACATCATCGCTATGCTGGCTTGCTTAACTGTTAGCCTTTAACATTAATGTTAGAGAATTCACAAGATTCATCCAATTAAACGCTATAGCATGATGTGTACATGACGTCCCACATCGTAACCACGAGCTCACATGCTCCATTTAGAGGGCAGCATGATTAAAAAAATAGTGATTCTGGCATCTTATGTGTTTTTGTGTCATTACTTCATATTATTAACTTAGGAGCCAGAAAAAAGTGACAATAAGGCATTTAGCGATGAAGACAGATCACTCAGAATTTAAGCTAGTATGTTTCAAATTGCCAAAAACAACTTTCCTTATAGCATATTTAAAGCATCGAGTGAGCCAAGACAAATTTCAGACGAGGTAAAAGCAATTTTCATGAGGTTGGTCAATAAAGCAGTGTTGTGTATTGTGGTATCTTGTATCATTTCCTTCCTGCCTTGGCTGGGGGAACGAGCTGACTGGCAAGTCTTGGGGCGCATAAAAAGCCCTTATGAGTTCTGTTTTAGTGCCAACGTAAATCAGTTTAGTGGAGGACAAGAGCTTGTGCCCTTTCTCTCGCTGTGGCAGGTGGCCTGCCAAAACAAATGCCCTGCTCCAGAGTACAAAACTGTGTATGTGTGTGCGTGTGTTATAGAGACAGGAAGTGGAGCAAATTCAGCCTCCTGTCTTTAAAGCACCTTGCTGGGCTGATGTTCAAGCTATCGTCCCTGCTGGAGTGATAAAATCTGATCTCGCCCTGTCTACTGGCTACCCTTCAGAAGACGGAACAGAGAAAAGGCTACAGAACAGAAACTCTGGCCTCCCACATTGTCTTTGAATTGTTGTATATTAATTTTACCCAAGTATGCGGCCAAGAATATTTTTACAGCAGTTACTTTAAAAGCTGCTACTTTACAAGCTTTAACGTGAAATTATGGAATTTATGTGTCATAAAACACATCACAATAAAAAAAATCACAAAAACATGAAAAACAGACAGCTTCTTTGAGGCTGTTCATTAATCTGTCAAACTCTGACAGATGTTGCATTTCTTGTCTTCGGTTCAGGCTTAAATCAGAGGCCTGCACAAGGACAAGGGTTTAAACTGCAAGACAATCTACCAGCACATTGGAGTGCTGGATTGTCAGTATGTGCAAGGACACCTGCTTCTCTGACACCCACTGTGTCAACAGACTGTCTCTCTCTCCCTCAGTGTGTGAGAAGAGAGAGACAGCTGCCTCACTGAGACAGTAGAGAGACTGTGACACTTATACAACATGAACCACTCCTAGTTCAATAAAACAATAAAATACACACATGGCCAATCACACTCCCTTGTGTTTTCAGACGTTAATGGGATTAAATGCCAAGAGACACACTTAATTATACTGTAGTGTTATAAAAGTTTGTGTTGTAATGAGTGAGTGCGTGTCTGTATGTGAGTTATAGAAATATGCGCTATGCTATGAGGCTACAGCAGTTGTCCCTGCTCTGGCTGCATTTGGCGTCTGTTGAACATGTGTGTGTGTGTGTGTGTGTGTGTGTGTGTGTGTGTGTGTGTATTTACACACTAACACAGGCAACACACACACACACCAGCGTGTACCATGTTTCTGAATCTGACCGCTGACAATGTCACACCAACTTGGCTCCATACTGGAATGGGGAGAGAATGAATCCAACACATTGGTGTGTGTAAGGTAAGTCAGACTCCTAAATCAAACAGCAGTTGTGTTTGAACACTTCCTTAGCAACTTGAGTTGGGTGGATTATAAACAGCACCTCAGTGCTTTGAATGGTTTATGAGCATTGTTGCAGCTTTGACTGGTGAAAACAGGGTATGCAGCCCCCATCATACCTATAACACAAACTGTATCTTCCTCCTTCTTTATATTTATCCAAATCCTCTCCATTAAAGCCTCTCACCACTCAATATTTCTTTCTCTCCTTTTTGCAAGAAAGCTCGTATTTGTCTTCGTCTCCCGTCTTGCGCGCTACATTCTACAAGCAGTAGAATGCTGCAGTATGCAGTATGTGGACCTAAATAATTGCATACTGCTTAAGCACCAGACTTATGTGGACCACAACATAAGCAAGTAAAGATATTTTCTCCTATCTGCATCTTCCCCTCAGGGTGAATTTCTTAAAAAACAAATCCATCATTCTAGCAACTGAGATGTAGTCATACACTGGTGAACCTGGCACCTTTCAGAAAGGCACACCAGACACACAAACACACAGATGCAAGCCCTGTCAGATTAGTGATTTACTCTTAATCTCTTGACTCTGTTTGTGCGGCTGTGTCTTTCTTTCCATGACAAATCCTGCCTGTGTGTGTGTATGTGTGTGCCTACATTTGTGAGTGTGAGTGTAAGTGTGTCAGTGTGAGAAGGTGGGAGTGGTAGGCTATATGTAGGTCAAGCCCAGCATGTACCTGATATGCCACAAAGTAATGCAGCAATAGTACAGCTACTTTAACATTTCACCACTGGCTCAACAAGGCACAAGCTGAGCTGAGCTTGCATTATTGTCTCTAGCATTAGCTGTAGGCTTTGTGTGTTTGAGAGGGTTTTAAGAGAACCACCGAGAAGTTGTAGGATCAGCGTTGACATGCAACAATGAGTTAACTGTTTCACTGGGTTGAAACTGCTCGGACAAAATGTTTATTTGATTTTTAAGCTTGCGCCACTGCAACATACATTTGAACATGTCAGAACAAAACTTGATTTGTGCATGTTTTGCCAATTATCTGCACACACATTTAATTTGACTGTATAGCATTTCTGCTGACATCTTCACTACCATCACAGACTTAGAGCAATTCAAGATATTCCAATACCAGCTTCTCTAGTCGTACTACTGCTAGGCTCATTTTCATAAAATCCACATTTGCTAAACCTGCTGTTACGGTGAACAGTTTTGTGCTGACAAATGTTGTTTGGCAGCCACAGTCTCATATTTTGGTCCAAGTACATAAGTGCACCTAACATACTACCACACAGTCCAAACGCAGCTGAGAAGCTGGGATGATGAATTCACAGTGACCACTTATCTACACTGAAAAATACAATAAATGATAATTAACAATCTGTAATAATGAGATAAGGGAGAAACCCACAGGATCGTGACTGGACCTTGTCTGAGTGACTCTCATTGGAATGTTCCACATAACTAATGACCTCTTTAACAGGCCCAAAAAAATAACAAAACCACAAAAAGAAAACACAGGCAGTTTTCTGTTCAACAGGTTCAACAGAGAATATACTGACATCACCAGACAAACATACACCAGCTTTAATATTTCAGGAAATTACCCTGTAAGGTGTGAATTGTGTCTGGCATTGTTATTACTAATCACACAGCCAACATGTATCAACATGCCATCCCTTGACTTAAATCAACACTGAGCAGCAGGAGTCACAATGAAGGTCGACCAAAAACAACACTGTGGTTTTCAACAGTCATTCACATCACCATGCAAGCTGTGGTATGGGCTTTCTGAAGCTGGGTGTACAGGTGATATGGTATGAAACCACAGATCTGGACAGGTTCAGTCACTGGACGGCACGAGGGAGAAAATTAACTACAACTGAGCGAGGTCATTTCATTCCCACATGACAACACCGATTGTTAGTCTTGCATTTGATCTAACGTGTAAACACTATGGCCAGGTCCTTGCAGATGTATGGTAAAACAAACAGCAGCTGTTATCTCCTCTCTTTTTTATAAAGTTATTCCATGAACGAGTCAATTTTCTCACTTCTACAATTTGTGTTGTTTCTGTGAAAATTTCCTGCCTGCATTTAAATGAGAGCTCTACGTTCACTAACTACATTTCTTCATGAATAAGACTGCGCCCGAGCGCTCTCTACTACATCAAAGCTGTTGCATTCCTCCATAACAGTGCTTATATTCTCCCTGCTGAGTTCACTATAGAGGAACGCAAACTGCTCGGCCCAAACCAGCATATTACCAAACGCCGCTATCCTCAGCTGCACCTCCCCCTGTCTTACTTTCTTCACACCCTCCATTTATGTGCTTGATTGACCCTTGACACTGTGAGTGCTGGGGTGGGCTTGTGCTGCGCTGTTGTGTAAAACTTGCAAGAGTGGACTGACTGTAAAAAAAAAACAGGCATGTCATTATAAATTCTCTCTGAGGATAGGAGGACAGCACTGGTGGTGGTTGGCAGTGGGTGGAAGAAAGGTCACTTCACAGGGAAAGCCATTAAATACAATCACTGTCTGCTTTTGTTTCAATTGTGCTATGAAAATAACCTCCCTCTTTCTAAACTTAATGTTTCCAAATGAAGTTTATGTGGTCCACCCACATCAACCATCAGCTTTTCTTAGGCCTGTTACGATAAATTTTTCCGAACAAAAGATATGAACTCCTAAATGGCATTAATCTCAGGCAACTCTCAGAAGTTAATAAGCCACAGAGTTCACAATGAGGATGAAAACAAAAAGAAAGTCCAAAGTACAGCCTGGTGGAGGGGTTGTCTTATCTGTGGTATCACTATTTTTTTTTTGACTGGAGGAATGTGAATCTCATCTTGAGAGAATTTTATCACAGCCAAAAACGTTTTGATTTCCCTGCAGAGACTACATCATTAAAAGGTGCCAACATAAGACCGGAGCACTTTAAAGACTTGACATGAGTCCAAGCCTTAATCCAGCTCATATCATCACATCTATGAACGAAATATATCTTACATTACATCATCCCATTTATACATATTGATGAAAAACATTACTATAATACAGGCAAGCACATGCAGCTGATGCTCACAAAAATCACTAATCACTACACGGTGTATCTGGACAGGCTGACTGACTCAGATAACATTGGCATCCATCTTTGTCCATTATGGCCTGCACCGTTTCCGGTTGCCTGCTGTTGAGGAGTATTACTAACCATATCAACCCTCTAAATGCTTTAAGACAGGCATGTGGCTTGTGTCACATGGAGTTTAGCCGATTTGTGCCCTCTGACAGGTCACAAGACATCAGGGTTATTGTACATATCTGAGCATGGGGGAACGAGAGTTCAATTCAATACCAGGGAATCTGCTAGAACAACAATGTGATAATAAAAGGTATAGACAGGTGACCAACATTTCCAGCAGGCCATATTTCACACCTATCTTATTTTAAAAACAGGTTCTTCCTGTATTCATGTTTACTGTCCTGTGTACTTATGTCAATGAAGAACATGAGCCTTTGTTCCACATGAAAATCCAGAGGCACTGGTTAAGAATCAGTCACAGAAAAACACACTGAGCCAAACGATTAAATTCATCACATGCACAGGAAGATCTGCGACAGCTTAAACACACAAAGACAGTGTCATCTGCAGGAACTCAGTGAGAAAATGCTACTCATTTTGTTTAAACAGCACTGTTATATCTGAGTCATGTGAGGCCACAGCCAGTAATCTTCATTTGCACAGTTGTGTGGTGTTCAGGGGGATGGAATAGGAACTCAAGACCACAGACTATTTCCTGCCTTGTCCCTGATCAGCACATAGTGTAATCCTGGTTCAACACATGCCACTGCATGCATCACTGCTTCACTGTAGAGATGGTCACAGTGACAATGGCTGATGTGATTACACTGTAAAAGTGTGTGTGTGTGTGTGTGTGTTAGAGAGACTAAAACCTTATTTGCAAAGAGTAGGTCATTATTACAAGACATCTAGCAGTGACATTGTGAAGCATTGATGTCTACAAACTGAAATCTCTGGAAGGAGAAAAAAGTCAACAAATGAGTTGGTGGAGAAACGTAAAAATAAAAACAGAGAACGGGGGACCTGAGTGAGAGAGAGAGAGCAGGCAATAATCGAGCAGGAGAGGAGGAGACACAAGAGAGGTTTTGGAAATGGAGGGGAAAGAGGGAGCGATAGAGGGGTGAGATGAGGAGCTGATGATACTTTTTCAGATAGCCAGCGAGGCGGAACAAGGAGGAATGGAGTGAGATAAGAGGAATGCAGTCTGTGCATGTTTAGCTACAACAGAACCTTTTCTCGTCTGCTGGTGAGCAACTGAGTGCTTGTCACAAACCCACAGCCGGCCCCACTTCAATTTTAACTAAGCAGTTTAAAACAAGACTTTCAGTCGGATTCCCCATTTTTTTCAAGTTTTAATCAAGTCCTCCGGTGGCCGAGTATCAATCACCACATAGCCTTGAAATAGGAATAGTTGGGAATCATTCAGCAATGGCTGAAACATGTTTTTCTCACATTCCTCTTTTCCCATTATTATTTCTTTGTAGACGTAAAACAAGGTCATCCCTTCAGATTACCACAGCTTTATGGTTGTGTAACCAAACATCCCAGCCTGCAGGCTTGTGAATTATCTGCATCTCTTTCCTGTTAGTACTTTTATGTACTGTTTTATGTACACAAAGTGTCCAGCTTCCTGAAATCTTAACTTTTCTTTTGTTGCAGCCATGAGGAACAACCTGGAAGTCCCGGTCTAACAACTACCAAAGTATGTCTTGTGTCCAACACATCCATTTCATAATCAGAAAGTTGGAGCGGTTTGATTGGCTGCAGGCTGCTCTTGGAGCCCTCCCAAAAGGACGGGCCAGGTTTACCGGTCTGTCCAGAAGGACAAGCAACATCCGCCATTGTGAGTCAGTAAGTGAGACAAGGAGCACAGACAAAATACACAGTAACCTGAAGCACACGTTCATATTAGGTCATATTACCCAAACTGTCTTTCAGGTTGGACAAAGGTGTATTTATGTGTGTGCATGTGCACACACATGCGTTTTCTCCTGTGTCTAAATTTAGCAAGTGACAGAGGGAGGGAAAGTATTGTGAATGACTACAGTATCATTACAACAACAGAACCCAGGAATGAGGCACAGCTCTAGGGGAGGGGAGGATACGAACGGACATGGAAAGAAAGAAAAACATTGGGAAGTGTGTTGGCAGGACAGAAGTACAGAGGAAAAGAGATAAAGAGAGACTGGTGGGAATGGGGGAAGATGAGAGGAAGAGTGAGTGAGAGAGGAATGCCACAGACAAAGAAGGGAGGAGAGTGAAAAAGACTGGAGAGAAGAAGGACGATATATATCAGGATCTTTTTTTCAATACAACATTGTGTTAGACATAACTATGGTTTATAGGTCACCTGCTGCACTGGACAATACACTACACATACACTTCTTGTACACTTGCCAACTTTGTGACAACTGAATCCATAAGGAAGACAACTGTCTCTCTACAAAGCCCCACACAGAGCAAACACCGCAGAGAGGCTGAATAAAACCGGCAATTTTAGTCTCAGGTCAAACCATTGCTGAGCTTCACTAATGCAACATTATTGGGGAATAAAAAAAAAAACTCTGCTCCCTGTGGCTTTAAATGTGTTTAAATGTTATTTTCCCCCATCTGATTAAGTCTCCTCTCTGTATTTAATGTATTCTGGCCTGTTGAACAAGCACCTCGCTCCCTCCACTTCTCCACACGCTGCCTCCTTTTCGCTCAAAGCCAGCCACTTGATCGAAGCGTTCAAATATATCATCCAAATTCTGCCCAGGCAAATGACCTGCCATCTTCTGTGGTCCCCAAGGGGCCTGCTGCCATTCATAACTCCCCAATCCCTCACTTATTTCAGCCACTCACCGCCACTTTCAAAGCAGAGTGAACGATGACTGAGGCGCTGTTTGAGGTCCATTATCGTGCATTGTTTGGTAATTCATGCAAGCTCGGCCTCTGCTGCAAAGTGAAATAGATGATTTCTCCAATGATGCTAGTGCAAAACGTTTTTTCAACTTTGCCATTTACAGTCATAAACACAAGCCACAGTAGCGTTGCTGAATTGTTTGGTTTTATTGAGTTCATTCGATGCTTGAAAACAGCATGTTAATGCCACTGCAGACGGAGCCGAAGAATAATCAATATCAACATTAACAACAAGGCAAAGAAAGAGCTATATTTTGTGCATGTCCTCTTGATTCTGCCAGATTTTTAGCAAAGAAACAGAGATCAAGCTTTGCCTCCAAGCACCTTTTGATCTCTGCACATTTCAGAGAACAAATAATTTCACCAAAGCACTGGAATTAAACAGCAACCTAATATGTCTTTGGTACAAGTGGGCTTTGACCTATTATTTGACAAGCGCTGTTTGATAATGGGATTCGGAGCTAAGCTGGTCTCCGTCGTCACGCTGCAATCCACTGCGGGTCGGCTGACCCCTCCCTTGATGTGTTAAAGAATTGCCTGTATGATCTGTACGAGCTTGTTAAAACTCATGTGATTTCTCGAGGGGGAAAGGTTAACGCTCACAAAATGTCAGGAACCTGTCACCAGACTCGTGCCCACGACCTCCTCAGCAACACCAGTGCAGATAGAGACAGAGAGAGAAACACACGTAGAAGAAGAAGCTTCTCTCTTTCTTCCTTCTCTTCCACTCAAGGAATACTCAAGTCTTGACCCGCTTACTTAATTTGAATTTCAACAGCTGCCTCAACCCCAACATAACCCCCCTCCACACACACACACACACACACACACACACACACACACACACATAGCAGGTTTTCAGTAAGTAACTCACGAATGGTGAATTCTTGTGTCAGAGAGGTGTCTTTCTTTATGTGCTGACCTTTCCAAGGAGAGATGGAAGTGAAATTTTCCTAGCAGTGTTTGCATGAAGTGCGAAGCGGCCATTATTAATGCCTAATGAATAACAGGAACAAAACAAAAACACTGGCAGGCTCTATCCGTTTCTACTCACCCTGAAAGGCTACATTTGCATCTTAAATGCAAATAAAATTCTCACTCATATGATGCAGACAAGTCATTCTTTACCGGAAGGACAAATTTCCTCTCTCTAACGCGTAGACCTGCACAGTGTGTGGCACAAAGAAAGGTCAAAATTAACTGTTTTTATGGAGAAGGTCATTAGTTC
Source organism: Trinectes maculatus (assembly GCA_016785345.1). Classification (NCBI taxonomy): domain Eukaryota; kingdom Metazoa; phylum Chordata; class Actinopteri; order Pleuronectiformes; family Achiridae; genus Trinectes; species Trinectes maculatus. The sequence goes on from JAFBJQ010000276.1 coordinate 334,304, forward strand.
CTGAAGAGATCGCCTGTAAACTAATGCGTTTGCAAAGCAGATGCAGACAGTTTAAAGCTCAGTCCATTAGTTCCTTGGGTCTTTATACTCACACACATCAGTCTGTCACTAAAGAAGGGATATTGTGCCACTGCATATGGGGCTTAATAGACTCAGAATAACATGAGGCATCTCTGTAAGCTGATTCAGGGGCAGGAGGAGGAGGAGGGATGGAAAAAGGAGAGAATTGAAGTACAAGAGATCGACAGATTATGTAAGGTGACCACAACCGCTCTGACCACCACCAAAGACCTCTTAAAGCTGTTATCGTGTCAAACCGGAGAAATCCCGGGAAGCTTTGACTGCAGCGCTGCGCTGTGAACATTTGTTTTACCAGCTCCTAACTGAGTACGCAACCAAATCTCTCACTTCACAGTGGATGTCTGCGTCATCCATCAATGTTTTGACTGTTATGGTTGTACATCAATGGAGGGCGACAGGCAAAGCTTGACACAGTCCCCCTATCAAGCGTGACTCTGTGTGGCCTACATCCAGCCTCAGTGTGAAAGCCACTATGATGTCACTAAATTAGGTCACCGTGTTTCCAAGTTATGGTCTGCGCTCTACTAGGATCAGATATGAATGTGTGTGCGCAGACAGTGTACATGTGTGGCTGGTTAAACTTCATCCACTGATCCACTGTTTTCCAGCTGTGTGTTTCCTGTGCTGAGCTAAGCTAGTCTGTCTCCCTCTCTCTGGAATATGGCCTTCATTAACAGGCCAGAGCCTGTGGTAGCTGGCTGACAGAGTTATCTCAACTATGTGTTTGTACTGGGGGGGGGGGGGGGGGCCCCCGGGGGGGCGGGGGAGGGGGGGGGGGGAGGGGGGGGGGAGAGGGGGGGGGGGGGGGGCGCTGGGGGGGGGGGGGGGGGGGGGGGGGGGGGGGGGGGGGGGGGGGTCCTCATGGGGAAATGTATCAGCCTGATCCATGGTTTGGACGAGACCCTCACTGCAGCCTTGTATATCATGAACATGATAGGGCATGATGAGAAACAGGGAGGGTGAAGGTATGCGTTGTATGGATATGGTCAGGAGGGACCAAGAGACTATAGCATCTTTGATGAAGCGCAGCCATGAAAGATGTTAACCAAGAACAGTAAAACAGGATCCTGATCCTGTCTCCTGTAACTGTGAACTCAACAGTTTGGCTGTTAGCAAAGTGCTTCCAGAACAAGCGCACAAATAGGGAAATGTAGTTTCCCTTCATAGTATTTGTACTTCTTTAGCATCTCTGATCATTTCTTTTCCTGTGCTTAGAGATAAGTGAATGACCACCTAAAACGTAACCTTTTTAGACACTTTATCACTGTAAATGACTGATGATTGTGGGGTATGGTCAATCTTCTGTTGGGTTTATGGCAGAAAATGTTAGAGAAGGACAGTGCTAACTGTGTGTTCTTTGAGATGTGACACTGGGGAAGCGTTTTAGGTTTCCTCTGTGGTGGCAGCTTAAAAGCCCCAGCTCTCTCAGGGGGCAACAGGAGATAGATCATGAGTTTAAAAGGGACAAAGCCTGCGGTGTGAAGCCATCATGTCAGATGAGCAAATCGAGCAACATGTAGCCTTTATTTTTTCCCAGTTTCACCAGCAACGTTTGCACGCATAGAGGACGTGCAACACTGAAAAGAGGACAGAGGCAACGCTGCAGCCGATGCACACAGTAAACACACACACAGACATGGGGCTGGGGCTTTACCACAGTGGCGCCGGGGTAGGGCAGGCGGCAGCAGCAGCAGCAGCTACTAATTAAGAGTGGTTGGCTGAGCAGCTATAGTTAGGGCTGGAGCTGGAGGGCTGAGTAGAATAGGGCGACAGGTCTGATGCCTTGTCTATGTGAGTCTGTGTATGTGTTACAAGCAGCCCCGGGGCTGTAGGCTGGGGCCCCAGTTCAAGTCTTGCTGACTCAGATTCAGCACTGCCTGTCTGTCTGCAATAGTGCTGGTACAGCTAACAGGGGGATGTGCAAATTGCTCTTTCCCAGTGTCTTTTACTTTCTACCCCCAAATCTCCTTCAATGACAGATTTACTTTGCTTGTGCATCTTACGGTTTCAGTTCCTCTTCCCCCCTCCCAATCTCTGCTGCCACTGTATTTGTTTGTGGAGCATTGCAGTGAGGATCAAAACAGGAAATGCATTTACATTTAATGGTGAGGACTTAATAAACACTTCCTTGACAATAAAATGTCAAATCAATCCTTTCCTAACTCTCTCTTTGACCTTTGTTCCCACTTGTGCCTACTAGATACTCCTGTCCTTCTGGTACAACTGTAGTGAACAACTTGTGTTGGACAACCTTGGGAATTAAAAGCAGGCTTTTTTCACATTTAAGGCAGTTTACTATGTTACAATGAGGTGACCATAGTATCATTACATTAAAAGCCACAATGACAATATAAGAGGCTTGGCCTTAGTTATTTAGCGTGTCAGGTAATCCTACTGTTGTTGCCTGTTGAGCATATGTGGTGAGCTTAATACTAAATCCTTCCTTTTGTCTCTTTCTTAGTGTCTCATTTGCTTCTATCGAACACCTGAAATAATAGTCCTTCACATGCAGTGCAGACGAGTGTTCAAAGTCGGGTACCATTTTCATGCATACCATAAACAAATGCTGTGAAGTACAGGGATATCACATCAAACAAGCTCCAAATGACAGTATTTAAATGTGGCTATTGGACAGGCTTTGTGCGACTATCATAGCAATCCACTGCATTCTCAGCTTTTTTTGAACAGTCAAGAATGGAGTAACACAGCTGCAATTTGGATGCTTTGTATCATGGGAAAGTCAATGGCAGGAAATAGGCCCGTTGCCATATAAATGCGCCAGGTACAGCAGCCAAACCTTTCTTACTTCTTTTCAGGACTTAGAGTTTGTTGTGGTGCCGGCTAGAAACACAAAAACACTCAGGCATGTACACACACAGACACACACTTGCTCTTTGTTTGCAGTCTAAACAAAGTGTTACGGGAGAGTGTGTCAGTTTACCGTTTGTTCCTCGTTCTGTGCTCCCTGATGTTTACCTCAGCAGAACAATGAACTGCCATGGGAAAATATAAGCATGCAAGGTCTTATCCTGTGTACGCCTGTGTTTTCTCAACCAAGCATTGCCGTTCTGATTACATATCTGTATCCACTGCATAATAAATTGTCACTACTAACCACCATCTGGTGTCCCCCATGTATGTTTCTATACCACAACTGAACATCCACAGAGCTGGATTAGGGCACACCCAGAGAGTCAAGTTGGAGCAAAACAAATAAAACTGAACCAGAGTCAGTTCTTCATGGACAACACTTCCAGGAGTTTACCAACTTTACAAATAAATTGTTTTCTGCATACAGTAACAACCTTTTCCTGTTGGTCAGATACACTTACATAGTGTAGAACTTTCCAAACACAGAAATGAGTGTGTGTTGAGATTTTCCGCCAACAAGGATATGGTTAATGTGGCTTCCGAACAAGACATGAACTTAACTAAAGTGAACTGAATTAAAGCATTTGTTTCATTACTCTTACTCATTCAAACAGTTACATTATGTTTATTATATTATCTTGTATCATATGTATGTAATAGAGTACACATATATAGAGACTCGCTATTATTAAATTCATCTTTATGAGATTACAGTTGTTTCACAAGAGTGACAAAAAGTACAACATGTTATCATGAGAAAACACTGTTTGCTATCCAGCCCCAAACAGAGACAGACAGAGAAAGACAGACAGAGGAAGGGGGGCATCCTCACTTTGGCCCTGTGCCAGGCCTGCTCCAAGACAGAGAGACAGTGAAGGAGGGAGGGTGCTGTGAGCGTGTGTGGATGTGTTTGCAAGGGGGCAAATATTCCCCTGCCAGGATCCCTGGGACCCGGCGGAGGGCAGGGTTCAGCCGCTAAAGGAGAGGCTGCATGCCCGGCAGTCAATTAGCGGCTTGCATTTACACAACAAATGGAGCTCCCACGGTTTCTCTAGTGCTCTCTCTCACACACACACACACACACACACACCACATACGAGTGCATCCACTCAGCGCTCATCAGCACACGCCAACGCAAGGTCAGAGTGATGGCGAGGGAGGGGGAGAGAGAGAGAGAGAGAGAGAGAGAGAGCAATAGGCCAGCTATCTGTTGGAGTGGTACTTTACAAATACTAACTCATTGGCTGTATCTGAAACACAAGCAGGGCAGCAGTGAGAACAAAGTAACAAAGTTTCTAATCCTGAACACAGCAGCTATGATATACAAGATTATCTAATGATTATTTAGACGGCGCTGTGGCTTGTCATAATTTACGCACCATAGTTTCATCATGATGTAAAAAAATTGTATGCGTCTCATAGTAACAACATATTGTGTCTACTCTAGCTGGGACCATCCCAGTGGCTTGCATGCAGTTCTCAGAATGTCAGGAGATCTTGGCACACAGCTCTTTTCTATGTGTACCTGTCATTTAGGTATCCTCACTGACCAATTACAATAATCTTCCCTAGCTGGCCTGACCGCAGTGACCTTCTGCTGCTTTAAATGTAAACTGTTTGAACACTACATCAGCAGGAACAGCCAGCATCATGCGCCAGTACACACCAAGCGAACCCACAACAAAAACTAATTTAGTGGGTAGTCAATTAAAGTGCAGCAGCCAAATATTAATTCTGTATGATTAGTAAAGGGGTACAGCTGATTTGTGGCCACTTGAGAGGAGAGCACAGAGAGGTTAAGAAACAGGAAGAACAGGAGGAGACAACACTGAAGCGAGATAGTCAGGCAGAAAATACAGGGCAAGAATAACAGGGATCCTTTTAAAACATTTAGCTTCTCTCAGAAACCTTGGGGATAATTGCTATGTCAGGGTGACGTGTGAACAGGAGCTGAAGTCAATACTGTTGACTCAGTTAATCAGGCAATAGCCTGTCAGGACCAGGTGAAGTTCCCTTCAGTCTTTCTCTGCAATGCTGGTGTTAAAAATAAACAGTTTCCAGGCCAGCCATGGAAAATGTAGCATTATACATTCCACATGAGATTCGGTGCCAAGAAACACTGGGACAATTTTTCAAGAAGCTCAAACCAAGCTTTTGTGACAACAGCAGATTTGAAATGTGAGGAAAACCTGAGTAGAATGAGGTATCTTGTGAGGCCCTGCCTCACCTACCCTTAACAGATAAAACGTATATTCACTAGTACACCAGTATTATGGGTTTGATGAGTTAAAATGGGACAAAAAAGTGAAACAGATGTAAAATACATAAAATAACACAGAAATGACCAATTAGTTCAACTCTCACCAATCAGTTTCTGACACACAGTCACTTTTAATATCCAGTGGTGTACGGTGGTTTTAATAAAGCAACTGTAAAGTTACTTCAGTAATTTTTTTAATTCTTTAACAGCACTGCTATAGTAGATGTTGGCTACCTCTGAGCCATTAATCCCACTTTTTGTTTATACTTCTAGAGGCTGAATTTGTTGCACTAAATTTACACACAGAACTCCTGTCCTCTCGTGTGCACTGTCTACAGTGTTGAATCTCCAGTATAAGAACATTGTTGTAACCACTTTAATGAAACTGATACGTGATAATCCTGTTAAGCACACGGCCCTTATACAAGCCCTTGTAAAAGTCTGCTTTAGCGGTAATGAGTATGAAGCCAGGGGACCTTGCTCCTGTGTGAATGACAATGGGAGGATATTGTACCGGTGTGTGTAGTATCAAAGGTGGAACACAGATTGACCAAGTATACAATATCCGAATCATAAAACTGAATTTGAGACTTGAGGTTGTAGTTGTGCCAAAAGTTTGAGACATTAGACGTCAAGTGTTATCTTTAGCCCATATTACACAGAACACAAAACAGGGGTTAGTGTTGTTCTTGATTCAAGTCTGTGTTGAGGGAGTTGGCACAGTGGTTTCACTATAAACAACAAACCTGGTATTATGATTTGTGTTGTTGTGTGTTTACGTCCCCTGCTCCTTTAAACCATCTGTCATTTTCTTCAAATGACATTCAGGTGAGAACTGACAGGAGGCAGCAGAGCCGTCTGCGTGTGAGTGTGTGTGTATGTGAGGGAGCTTGGCTGTTAAAGTGGAAGTGCTGAAGTTAATGGGAGGAAGAAGAGGGTCTATACTACTGTTGATGATGTCTTGTCAGTTTCGAGTGCATGTACGAATCTAATCACCGTGGGGTCGGCTTGTTAATGTGCACGTCTCCCTGCCTGTTCGCCCTCTACAGACTCTATCTATTCATCTCTCTGCCTGTATATATCATTCTGTCAGAGACAATTATTGGTAAAACGGGACCAGTGGTAAGTGGATGAGAGGTGACCTGTGCCACTCAGCAATCACACCCCAACCAGTCTCTCTCTCTCTCTCCTGTCACCATGCCGATCTCTCTCCCTCCAGCTGTGCTCTGAATAGGCCCTTAAATAACTCGGCCTGGGCCCTTTGATTGGTTGACCTCTCTGCATGATTAAACAGCCATTTTCATCATGTCCTCCATAGGAGAGTGACAGAATGAGAAAGCGAGAGAAAGGGGGAGTGCCACACTGATAAGAGAGGTGTGCAAGACTAACCAAATGGGACCTCTCCACACTGATGATGACAGACATTTGGATCAGAGTGGGAAGACGCTAGAACCCCACAGAGTGCAAACTGTTGTGAGTAGCACCTGAAAGTGCGACACACACACAATGGGGAGCTCCAGTGGACATAGATATGTCATACCTCAACACTGACCATGATGAATAATTGTGGCACAAACCCCAAAATCATAACAGACACACTGACACCTCTCTATAATATAAAATGTGCATCACAGTTAATTGCAACAGTTACCTTGATACTGACATATGACAAAGTAACTGTTCAAAATTAAATCTGTCTTCTGATATTTGGTCTAATTAATTTGAACTTGAGCCAATTTGGCTTGTAGCCTCGTCTGTGAGCTGACAGATTGGTTAAACTTGTGGCTAGATGTGACGTGGTTGTTGCAGCTTTTCTCAGTTTGACTGCTTCAGATTTGAATGATGAATTAAAATTTGGATGCCAGTAAAAGATTGTTTCGTAAATGACTGACAACATTAATTAGCTTTACTTTACAGTCAACCTTATGGCAAACAGCAATTTTAGAGCATTGACTAAAAATGATTGTTAGGGATTCAGCAAAAATGATGATCCTGAACAGCTTGCAGTGAGAGAACAGAAAGCATGAGGCACAATTTATGCATCTCGTTTTATGTTCCGTCTGAATTATGCAGGTGGTCAGAAAACTGCTCAAGAGCGCTTCAACCGAGATCGAGATGTTCTTACCACAGTGTAAAGTAGGGTACTTGATGGGATATCACAGCGTCCCAATTATCAGTGCTGTGACCAGCAGACTATAACACTAATTCAATGATTTCATCTAATTTCATCGCAAGTCTATAGAGGGGGAGAGTTTAATTTCCTCTTCATCTCTGAAACCAAACTTCTCATGCAATAAACTCACCACCCCCATGTAACATCTGTTTGGTTCCCAAATAAAAAAAGCTGTAAAGCTAGTGTGGCAGGGTGGCGCAAGCAGCAGCTGTTCCAATGCTGTGTTCAGTCCTTAATTAAAGTTTGACTCAGCTTCTCTGAGTTTTTGTCATCCTCTTTTCACCACATATTCTCCTTCTCCACCATGACATGCACAGAAGATTACTTATTATTCTTTAGTGCAAGCTGCCTTGTTGCTGTTCTGAGTTAGTTGGTGTTGCCAAGTTCCCTCCCATACTTCTCCGTTGTCTTCTTCTCTGGCCAACATGCAGGCTCTGGCACCGTTTTGTTCAGATTTCTCCTATCCCGCCCTTTCAATTTCTAAATGCTCAAGGCTTTTATGTTGATGCAGCTACAAGCAGACTGGGAGACGGGCTACTTTTGAAAATGTGTCTGTGCTGCAGCCAAGTTTGACTGCAGACTGATTGCCGAGGGCAGGATGAGGTGTGCCTCTTGTACGGGCTAAAACATATTTTGCCATGTTTTGAGAATAGCACATGTGGCGACCGAGCTGAAAAGATGTGAGAAAAAATACATTTAAGCTTGGTATTACAGTACATTTGGTTGAAAATGCAATCCTCTCTATTCTGTTTATCTGTTCTAATATTGTTTTCAAGCCGCTCACAACATTCAGTGTTGCCTTAAGCGCCAGTTGGACAAATACTTTCTGCCATGTGTCAGAGGGCAGGCAGAGGGAGTCTGCTGCTGTACCAGAGGCTATGTCACGCTGACTCGAAGAGCCAAATGAGGTCACACTCGGATAACAATGGGCGGCCGAGCCAATCAACTCAACAGCCACATTCTTCTACATGCAATGGAAACCAAGGGAATTGTGGATTGTAGTGAGGCAGAGAGGGAGGACAGCTCTGAGAGAAAGACCTGGAGAGAAAGGAAGCAACTCCTCCCAGCTGCCACGCATCACCACATCACACCAGTCACATGTTACACACCCCATTTCACTTGGAATGCAGTGGCCCGACCAGAGCTGAATGGTATCACTGACACATTCCTTCATACTTGCTGGCTGTGTCGTCATATGCTCTGCTTTCTTATCTGCACCACCAAATCTACCAACTGAGAGAGCAGACTGGCTGGAGCAAACCCAAGAAGGGTCAGAACCAAGTGATGAGCAACACCTTGAGACAGTCTTCACAAACACTCACTCTTCACATGGGATTTGCTGACCTATGTGACAGCCCGTGCCTGGAGAAGAGAAGGCTGGGGTCAGAGGTCACCAAGCACAACTGGAACAATCATGGGATAGCAATGCGTCGATCACATTCACACCCACCCATGCCCCATCCCCATGATTCAGTAGCAGCTCTGAGGTTCACCCCAGGCTGAGCAAAAAGCAACAAGAGGCCACTTGCAATAAAACCCCCACACCACCACTCCACCTTTAAAGTAGGGATCAGTCTAACCTTTGACCTCCTCCTATTGCACTCCTCCATCCAGTTTGGGGGGGTCCACTTGCATTTCTTCTATTTCTGGTTACAATCAACACCCCACCCCCGTCCCGTCGGTCCACTATTGTCTGGCCTGGAGTACTTATTCCCAGAGTGCTCCTGCTCTGCTTGCTTCTCCTCTGCAGGGGGTCAGGGAGGAAAAGGCAACTTAAAAGCACCCCTGGGACTCACGTCGCTATAGCGCGGAGGTAACCGTGGTCTGCTAAAAGAATTAGGCCGAGCAGCCACCACTGTTATGCACCACATGCCATTGAGTGGTTTTCCCCTTAACAAGCTATGTAAGGGAGGAAAAAGGGGTTTTATGGTCCTCAAGCACATGTTTCCACTGAGAGAGTTGAAGAAAAACAACACGTCCTTCTGGACCATCTCAAATAGTTGTTAGAAAAGTATTGCCAAGCTATAGAGCAAAATCTATAAGGAGGTTGTACGGTAAGAGAGAAGCGATGATTTGCAAAAGTAAACCCATGTAATCTGATTTGACAGAGAAAAGTTTGCAGTTGGCCGTTAATGACATGTTCAGTGCTACCATGTGCCTGTTAACGTCACACACCTGTATAGAATATTAGCACTGATTTGCAAAAGGTTAGGGTAGTTAATTACTGAGTGAGAGTAGGAGAAAAGAGAAAAGTCCCTTGTACATGTGGCTATGGTCAACATGCTATGCAGTGGCACAATGCCAAAACACAATGAAGGCCAGAGTCGGTGGGCTACTCATCACTTCTCCCTCTTTAACCCTAAGAGGAGAGCACATAAGAGGGAGCAGACAAAGAGGCTGTGGAAAGAAATTGGAGGTAGGGGTGGGAGGAGGTGTAAGATATTTTATGCCTCTTATGGGGAGTTCATTTGATATTTGACAACCTAAAGGGGCTTCACATTACATGGGAGATGTCAGGAATTCAAACAATTTTCTAGTGAAAGGATGTAGCCCAGTGATTAAAAAAAAATCAGGCTTACACAACAATTTATGTTCCATTTTTCTTCAAAATAACACTGTGGTTCTTTTTGGAGTATATTATTAACAGCAATGTTTGTCAAGTGAGCTACAAATTCAAATAAACTCATAATGCTCATAGTCAGATGTTTGAAGAGTTTTGAGCTGGTCCAAAAACCTGACAGTTCTCTCTTTGCTGTACAAATGTGTCTACTGAGGGTTAAACATTGGGAGGTGAGAGGCTGAGAGGAGCTCCAATGTGATTTATAGCTCAAGCTACTCAAAATCTACCCTCCTTTCCCCAGCTGGATGGGGATTGCTTGGTGGATTTAAGAAGGTTACCCGCCCCTTCTGTTACTCCAACAAACTAGAAGGTTTTTGCCTTTATTGACTGGTTTTCAGTGAAATATCTGCGTACTCGAGACCTCACCACACACAAAACTGGCCAAAAGCACCAGCCCACATTTTAAGAGCGCCAAGCACTCGGGGGGAAAATGAGTGGTAAACAAAATGAATGAAAGAGCACTCATCTTTAGCTGGTAAATACACGTGCAGGTGCTGATATCAATGTGTGTGTGTGTGTGTGTGTGTGTGTGGTTAATGAGTGACTGTGTACATGCATAAACACATGTCAGAATGCCACTGGATAAAAAGAGTGTGAAAGTGATTTTACCTGTGTCCTACACGCATACTCTCACTCTCTCAATGTCCACCAGTGCCTGAGGACATCAGCAACAGCAATGCTGACCTCTGGAATCAGTTGCCCCTTCTTCCAATAACATGAGTGTTGCTAGCAAGGCCTTAAGACAGCCACAGGAAAGGGGCAAGGCGGGCAGCAAGCTAATTTATTGGATAGCCTACGGCCATGCTTTCCCGAGGTAAGCAGCTCTCTTCAAAGGCCCACCTTCTATTAATCTTATTTACAGGGTGGGGGGTACAGACCAGCTGAATAATTTAAGATCCCCCTTGGTAAGTACAACAGAAAACAAGTGTAGGTTGGGGGGGGTGAAGGATGGAAGACAGGAATGAAATACAAAAGAGTGGAGAAAAGTGAAGAAAGCTATTATAAAACGTTGCACCATTAGCAACAATAAATGCCAATGAGCCTGTGTGAGTTGTTCCCCGTTTCATCACCAGCACAATGGAAAACGTTACCTTACATTAAACATAAGGACTCACTATGCTCACAAACACATTCAGGCAGCGTCTCTCCATTGTACAGTGTACACATCACCAAATGCACTATGACGATGCTCTTCTGATCTCAATGCAAATACCACGCACAGGCACACACCCACAGCGCGATGCCTCTTCTCTCACACAGTAGTTCTCATTAACAAGCCAAACATGCCTGAAGAGGCAGACAGACTCTAGTGAGCACAGTAAACAACCAGTAGGCTCCCCAATCTAAACGGAGACTATCGAAGCATCAGCAACACACATTTCTGCTGGTTTTACTGACAGGCTGGGCCAGATACAATCCATTCAGGAACTCTCTGAGCTCCTCTGAGCAAGTGGAGTCAGTGCTGTGCTTTATTCCAGGGAAACTTCAGTAGACTGACAGTGGCGGCCATAACAACATCCCAACACCTGCTCTACCATACTAAAAAACTCTAATATTGTGATATGTTACTTTCATTTCAACATTTTGGTGTGATCGTTATATCAGACCAACTGTACAGAGCATTTTGCAAGCAATTCTTAAAGCTAATCTTTTTAAGTGTCTGCCAGATTGAACACGAGATAATAATGAGCCTTAACCTTAGTGTGCTATTTAACAGTTGCCTATAGCTTCAAATTCACAAAGCCAATTTTAGGAATTGATTACAATCGCAGAACAGTACTCCCAAAACAATTTCTGACATCTGATCACAGATTGGGACCGTCAGTAAGTCTATCTAATCAAGTCTCTGAAGTGGTCACACACAGCAATTAGCAAACGAGCATTGATGATCAGCTTTTGTCAAGAAGCTGCAAAACTTGTAAGCAAGTGGAACATCCGGCTGAAATCGTGTAGTATAAACAAGTCCTACTGTGACTGACAAAGCTGCAAGCTTTGGAGATCAGTAAGCAGGAATGAACATCATAACTATGTACTCAATGCAACCCACCCGCCAGCTGTGCCACACAGCAACACAATTAGAGAGCAAACAAGAGGACAGACAGGTGTTGTCTAATGTTACAGGAAGGAACTGTGACAAGATCGATAACAAGTCCCAACTCGTCCTCACTGGAGGAAATGCAGCCATTTTAATGTCCATGCAAAGCTGTCAGTCAGTGTCTGACGAGAGATGGACAGAGTGCTGACAGGGGCATCAAGTGCCAGAGGGGGAGCCTGATGAGCTGTGACTGTGGCCACCAGTGGCAGAGGCGGTGGGATTTCAGATCAGAAGCGGAAGTGGGGTCATTGCTACATCTTTGGCCCTCCAAGACACAACCTTTGCTGTGACTATTTACTCAGTGTGGGTGGTGATGTGCCATTGGGCTGAGGTTCAAATGCAGCCAATGACAATGTTTCAGTTTGGGAGAGAGCCAAATCCAAACTACAAGACTGTCATTTTAATTTAAGAAGAAAGTAAATCAAATTTAGTGCTGCTGTCAATAAACTGAAGTGGCAGTTTCCTCGTGCTTCTTTCCCTGTACCCTGTTTTACATTTCAACCAAACTAATCAACAGCTTTTTGAACAAAACCATGTAAATTCTGTTGCCCGGCAGGCAGCTTTAACCACAGTGGAGATGGAGCTTATTTTCAATTTGCGACCAGATTAGGAGGCTTGTTTTTGATACTGTCAGAGTGGCAGAGATTTTTCTACTCCAAGTCATCTTGAATGAGTGGCCTTTTTAGTGCCTGCTTCAAAAAACAGCCCCCGTACCCGAGCAGCTGTCACTTTCAGCAGGCATTGTGGAGGACGGAAGCGGGGGAGGGGTCCTTTGAAGGAATGGTTAAAAGTAGGCGATAAAAATAAACTGGGAGAGGGGAGAAAATTAATTATACATAACAGACAGTTCACTTGAATGAGCACGACAGAGACAGAGAAACTAAGGCTGCTTCCCATAAAAATTGCTGTTATCTGGCTGAAGACGTTTCTGCTCTGCCACCGCAGTGGTAATGTTTATTCGGCGACATCAGAAGTTAGGGATGCTACAGAGATTTTTGTCTGAAAAGGTCAAAGCATCAAACAGAACAAACTTACATTTAAAGTGATGCATACCAGCACTCATTTCATGCAACCTCTCTAATTCAGGCAGTGTCCAGGGACCAGAATACAGCTCTGAGCGCTCGATGAAGCTTGCAGACACCACCGCCTGCCTTCAAATTCACTCCTGATTGGCAAAGATGAAGTTTTGTGTTGCTGGCTCACCTACAAACTCACCTCTTCATATGATTCGTAATGTACCATCACTTTGCAACGCCACCCACTGACTCTCAATCCCAGCTTCTTACTCGGGCCAAATGGAGGTCATTCCTACTTGAGCAGTCAGTCAAGACATGCCCGCCAGGTATTGGCGAGTGAGTTTATTTCATATTAAGGCTTGTCGGCTGGAGAGGTGTTAGCGCCACAAGAGCTGTGGGTGTGTGTCTGTGCATGTGTGTGTGTACGACAGCAGGGCCGCTGGGTAGAGCCCTGCTGATGGTCCCTCTTTAGTGCGTTTTAATATAGCGGCTGTGTGTGTCTCCTCGCCTCAGGGTGACTCACAAACATCAGAGACCGAGTAAAAACACTCACACGCAGGAAGAGATGAAGGGACAAGGCACAGGAAGTGATGGAGAGTTGACAGCATGAAGAAGCAGAAGAGGATGTGATAGAAGCCGGGAAACATCAAATCAGAAAAAATATAATGAGAACTGTTCAAATAAGAGCAAGAGACAGAGAAGCGCAGATTGAAACGCGAGACGAGCGGCGCACCAGCAACACGGCTAACCTCTTTAGTAAGACTGACACAAATGAAAACTTATGTAATAAAAACACTCTACCTCTAACAGCTATGCTATGAAAGCAGATATTGCATTACAGCAGCTGTGCCAAAGAAGCTCTCAATCACACACGGGGGCATACTCAACACTGTCTGACATAACCACTGCATTGGTTTGGGAGGGGATCCTCTTTCCCCTCGAGTGAATGAAACTCTCCGCACTGAGCAGCCGCACCTGCCCAGCGAAGACGCCAGTAGTTACAGAGGAGAACAGGCTGAAATCAACTGCGAAAAACCGTATTTCTGAATCCGCGGAAAGAGAGAAAACAATGGAGCGAGGAGGAACGAGGAAAGATTGAGGAAAGAGAGAACCAGATAAAGACTACAGGTGTAAAACAGAGAAACGGGGAACGAGAGAGGTAGATCAAAAAATGAAATGTTGAGCAGTGAGGCAAACTAGAAAACGAGCTGACATTTGTAGTCATAGCCATACACACACACACACTCACACACACACTGCATGCCGTGAATGTGAAGATGGGCCATATATCTTCTCGCAGCATTGAAGCCATGAATCGCAGTACAGTATACCCTAAAAAATACAGTTTTGCACTGGCCGTCTTTTCACATATATAAACATTTTCGGTGATGCACTGAAGTAGATTTTCACTCAAACTGAGAAACTCCCAGGTGAGCTCATTGGAACTGCATTCAAAACATCATTTTCTTTAATTCCCTTTCTCTAAAACCCTTCATCAACATGTGCGCTCCAGTTATATATAGGACCAGCCCTATAGTGTCCAGATCGGAATTCAATTGTCGGTCGAGCACAACTCCTCTGTTTTGTCATCCATCTACAATCTCATTAGACTTTTAATATGCTGTTCAGTGAAAAGTCCGGAGGACTGCGACAGGGGGCGAGTCACACAAAGGCAGGAGCAGAGGGGTGCAAAGTGCACATGTCAGCGTGAATTCCAGAGACTGGACACCACTGATCTATCCCTCACAGCAGCAGACAGGCCGGACAGGGCCCACTTTCAAAACCCACAACCCCACTGCTCTATTGTGGGACAGATCTTTATCATAATTAGGGAAGATTAAGGCAAATTGCTTGTAATTTTCTGGCTGGGTTGCCAGCTTTTTATGTGAAATGCCGTGCAAGGTCACACTTGAGAAAAATAAAAGTAAAACTTCTGAAGAACTCAGATGTATAAATAAGGTGGGAAGTGAAATTCTCATCATCAGGGTGAGTGTGTTTCTCAGAGATCTGTCCTCGAACCACTGTGATTTGGGTCAGATCAGAGCGTGTGATTTTTGGACATAGGTAAACAAGTACAAATATTTTTATGATCAGCTGCAGGCAATCTGAATAATTAAAGACGTTTTTTTTTCTCTCCTATGGGAGCAGCCCTTAAAACCGTCATTTAGTCCGATGTCACAGCAACATGAAAGAGTGTGACGCTTTGGCCCTTCAGAAACCAACAGAACAAGTTAGGTGTGCTGGTGTTGTGTGGCTGGTCTGGTGTCAGTTAGTCTACGGTTGACTGGTTCAGAGCTGTGAGCGGGCACCACCTCTTAAACAAACACCCATGTCATGGTTCAGATCCCACAACATTTACATGAGAATACGGGTCACCGCATTGAACTGTCAATAAGAAGCTACTGCTTGACTGAACCCGGGCAAAAAAAAAAAAAAACCCCGGGACATGTCACTTATGATAATCAGTCACTTCATTAGTCACTTGAGTCTGTAGTCTGCAACATCAGATGAAAAAATATGAAAAATAAAACAGCCACTACTGATGTGTTTATATACAGATTCTCCAATATGAAATGATTACTGGATGGATCCTTTTGCCATAGTCCCCCTCCTTTTCCCCCACATCCCATAATTGTCTAATGATGTCTAAGCCTTTACTCATCTAATGTGACTCATTAATACGTTTTCAATTGAATTCACGGAGTGCGCGTGGTCGGGGTGGGCAGTCAGTCCGGGATCGGGTTCAGAGACGGAGCTGAGCTGAGGAGCAGTGCGCAGGCAACACACCCACAGACGGCGTCCTCTCTCCGGCGGGACCGATCCCGCTGCTGCCCGTAAACACCAGCAGCCTGCCAACAGCAGCTTCTAACGCTGTTCCACTCACACCGCGCCGACACGTCTCTAATTATTTCAAAGCTAATAGGGGAATCGATTTCTTTTACACCCACCCACACACACACACACACACACACTCAGGAATCCAACACAACTCTTCCCTGAGGTCCGTTTAAGAAACACTGACCGGTAACAGAGGTATTGAACAGGCGTGCAGCCTCACGCGCTCTCCCCGGACTGTTTATCCCGGCGACAGCGTCAGCTCCGGCAAAACCTGGAACTATGTACGGTGTGGTGGTGCTGCTGGCATTCCTCCCCCCCACCCCCTCTCCCCTCCTCCTCCTCCTGCTGCTGCTGCTCAGAGGCAATGCAGCCACACGCAGCCCGAGCCGGAGACGCCTGCTGCCTGCTGCCTATCACCCAGCGCTGCTCCCGCAGGCTGCTTCAGCCACTACTCTCCGCATTCTACTATAAAAGCCCGGTGGTTCCTCCCGGGAAAAGTCTGTCTTCACGCCGCAGCCGACGCTTTGCCACCGGCCACAAACTCCCCGCACACACTGCACCAATCCCGACGGAAACTTGCTAACAGCGCGAGGCACAACAGTTTCAACAGCCACACGCTAACCGGCTAACAATTATGGAAAACATAATAATGTCAGGAGACGTAAAGAGACACGGTTCAGATATTCGCCGAATTGTCCAACACACACGCGCGCGCGCACAAACACACACACACAGAGAGAGAGAGAGAGGTAAATAACTGGATGTTAGCTCTATCCTGTGCACTGTTATTTCTCTGCTGCGGGGGGGAGGGGGGGGGTCAGCTCAGAGACCAGAGGAGCAAACAAGAGAAACAAGAAGAAAAACACACAACAACAACAATAACAACAGTAACAGAGCTACAAAGTGAAGCCTCGCAGAGGCAGTGCGGTGCCTGAGAGCCGGCTCCTTCCCGCTGGAGCAACACTGCTCCGCACTTTTCCCCACTACTCACACGTTCAGGTGATCCGCAGCACGGCGGTCCTCCCCATGGTTTAAATCCCAAAACTTGGGGACATTTCCACTCGAGTGGCGGAGCCGGGGTGCTTCTCTCTCCGACGGCTCCCTGCGTGTGAATGGACAGGAGAGGAATGCGGCTCCGCTCCTGGAGGGAGGAGGAGGGGGGAAGGGGGAGGGAGGAGCAGGCGCGCTGCTGCTGCCGCTGCTGCCGTTCACCACCGAGCCTATAGAGGGCGCCCCTAACCCGACTGCTGCGACACGGTTTCCAGGGACCGAATCTTTACAATAATATTCCAAATAGTTTAGTAAAACATGAAATAGTCTCCGCAATACTTATTTTATGACGTTTTCATTTTGTTGTATTGAAATTACACAAGTGTCTTTAATCTTTTTATACTCATGTATTATATATTATTTGAATTTCTCTGTATTTTTGTATTGAAATGACATGTTCTCATTCCTAGTTCCCTTTATTCACTCTCAGTGTTGTACTCAGTGATTTACTTCAATTACCTTTGTCGTACATTAGGTGAGAGGCAAATTCATATTTCAGGGGAAAATTACGTTTTCCAAATACTGGAAGTCACACGCTCACTCAGAAATCTGTCGCCAGGCAACATACACTGGTACAGTGTAACTACAATTAAACACAATGTCCTATAAAAGAGATTTATATTCAACTTTGGCAAATCCAAAAGTGTTTGGTAAAAACGAATCCATCATCATCGTCGTCATCATTGTCACATGTGTCATTGTCATTAACATAGATGTTTAAGCCCCTTTCCTGTCACTCAGTCTAAACAATAGACCGTGTTTCATAGGAAGTGGACGACAGCGAAAGCGAAACATAGGCAGCGCTGTGTGAGAACAAGCCAGTGATGGAAGAGGGTAAAGGGCGACTGCAAATATTTGCAGGACAAGTGAGTGACATGAACAGAAAGTTAATCCCTGACATATACAATTTACAATTTACATTACAATTTAACCTCAAGACAACAAAAGTAACACTGAAAGCTGACTTTCCATACCCATCGCACAGTAGGTGATTATCATGAGCTCAAATACAGTGTGTATGTTCCATGGTGTGTGTACAGCGAGCAAGCTTTCGGGATAACTGAGTTATTTAAACAGGCAGCTCAGGTTACCAAGTGCACTCAGGAGAGCAGAGAGCAAGATGTGGGCCCAACCACACCACCTGGCCTCATGCGCTGTGTGTGACAGAGAGAGTGTGTTTAGTAGATGTAGGCGGGGGCGTGTCGTTTTGATTTGGAGAGATAAAGATGTGTGGGTGTGTAATGAACGCATAAAGGAGCAGCTACATTTTCAGCATTTACCTGAAAATGCTCCCTGAGTCGACGACACCACCCACCTTTCCATGCAAAAGCCCACTGTTTGCCATTCAGAACGGTTGGTCTGGCCATAGTAATACTGAGAGATTAGCCTTACTTACCATGTGAAAGGCCTTTGCACAAAGGCATTCCCTATCTCACAGTGAAACACTAGCACATTGATTAGCTGGTGAGTTGGTGAGGGTCATGATGAAACCAGTTCCACTTCAGGCCCACTGTAATTCCTCTTGGGGATATTTTCATGGAGCATGAAACACATCAGACCCAACACAATATCCGCCTTATGCGAATCAGGATCAAAAGACCACATGCAAAATGTGCAGAGTTAAGGTTTGTATTAAGGACTCAAGGCAGAACACATGAGACAACACATGGACTACATTTAAAACACACACACACACGCACACACACACAATGTTTTCATGAACAATTTAAACAAACGTGCTGTACAAAGAGCAGCAGCGCAGCACCATTAACAAGATTCACGACTCGGCCGTAATGCTGCATGGAGCAGTGGAGTCCAGGGAAAGCATGTCTGAATGTTCTCTTGAAGTCTGGGTGGAGTGTGGCGCCGGCGCTGGCGCTGGCTGAGCGTGGTGAAATACAGGTGGCGAGCAGGTGATCCTGACCAGACGGAGAACAAAGAGTTGGAGCATAGACGATGGCCATGTAAAAGAAGATGCTGTGGAAACTGCAGTACGTGTGCCGGTGCTTTAATGCTCCTCCAGGAGAGGGAGTTGCTCGACGAGTGAGGATGAGCTGCAGATGATCTGGCAAGAGGACGAGGAAGCAGAGACCACACCCAGTCAGCAGCAGTCAAAACCAGGGACACAGCAACACACATACACAAACAGGCCCAAGAGCCAGGAAGTAGCACATAGTTTCCATATCCCAATAGCTCAGTAATGTCTCTCCACTGACACACAGCTGTGTGCTGAATAATGCTCAGTCATATCAAAATACTGTCAGGAAAGACTTTGCACCTTAAAGATGCTTCAATGTAATACTTCTCCTGTTATATAATTTCACCCATTGTGCAAAACTGAAAGTAAAGACGTTTTGGCTACAGCTCTATGTGATTGTTTTTTAATGAGCCAGATTAATCTTGGTTGTCATGATTTGACGACTAGAAAATGCAACGGCCAGGCAGCCCTGGCTGAGAGTAAAGAGAATATTAAATACATTTTGCACATTGGCTTGTTTGTGGCGTGCTGCTGTTTTGCTCTTTATTGTGTTGTGGTTTTAAATTCATGTACTATTAATGGTCCAGGGTTTGGCAAGAAGAACAAACGTTTCCAGCGAGCGGAGAGATGGACTGGAATGGGCTGTTCAGAGAGAGAGGAGTCGCATGTGAAGAACACACTAACCTACATGTACGCACACACATTGTGTGCATACTGTTCTATGCAAACACAGTCAAACAAATAAGCAAGGATTAGTTCAGTGCAAGACAAATAGATCCACATTAAGATTATGCAGCTTTTTATCTATATTATCACATCATATTATCATGTTGAGTAGTAAAGATACAACAGCATTTAAAAGATCCCAATTCCATGTACCGACACCCCTCATTCTTATTAAGAAGACAACATATCAAGACATTCTAATAAGATCTAAGAACATTATAATGAGATCTATAAACAAAATCAGCTCTGAAATAGTATCACTGTTTGTTTGTTGACATACGTCAATGCTACATTTTTCACTGCCCATGAAAACTGATCCTACAATCGTGAAGAAGAAAAGGAAAACTGTGCCAGCTGGTTCGAACTGATCTGACGTGAGCCAGCAGGTGAAGTGCAGGTCAGATAGTCTTGTAATCTGAGGAGGAGCAGATCTGTCTAAACAAGTAATCAGCCATTAATTGGCTAATAACAAGATGACTGTCTGTTCCACTCACAGGATCTCATCTGGCTGAACCTCGGATCTGTTTCTATAGTGGCTCCAATCCCATTTCAGCACCCAGGCTCCTCAGCCATAATGGAACTTTGCCATATGTGCACGGCTCCACCAGACAAAGCTTTCCCTGAATTACTTGTTTGAAGCGAAGGTGCTGTCTGTTAAAATTTGCATGCAGTCTGCTTCTCCTAAGACCACGATAAGATGTTTGAAGTGTTAAATTAGGTAATTAGCCAAAATGATTACGATTGCAAAAAAGATTATAGACTTAGATTAGAGATTATATGAAAGATTATATGATTGCAAAAAGAATGTCAGTATGAAGCCAACAGTTATTAAATGATCAAAAGTCTTCCATAATTCTTTGCTGGAAACCTGTGCTGGTAAATATGATAAAGATAGATAAATGTTTTTTTTTAAAATTAAGATTGTAATTGCGGTTGGCCAACATCACCTTATCACCGATGTAGTTATAGGCAGTCAAAAACTTTAAATTATATCATACCTTTCTGTTGGTCAAATAAATGGCTTCAAGATAATTATGTTTGTTTTATACATTAAATGACTTTTCAAGTGCAGCGTCTAATTTACTTGCATATCTCGCCAACTGTTTTTGCATCTGTAAACAACAAATGTATTTCTGTACTACAAGTTATAAATAGTGTTGCATAAATTGTTGGCAAAGAGTAGCAGGTAAAACACTTATTTAATCTGGGCTCAATGGGAAAGGCACTGATGAAACAGCAACTCCAGGCAACATCATGCAGAGGTTAAAATGTTCATGCATTTGCATAGTATGCATATGTTACATGTTAGAAACGGTGATGTCTTAAGTAAAGTAGTGTAAGTTAAGTATATTTCCAGCTTAATTATTCATTCAGAGTGCATTTCAGTTGTGGGAAACCTTAAGAGACTCTGGAGACCTGTTCTATAAATTGCTGCAACCTTATAGGCAGGCTCACTGGCTGTGATTTAATGTGCATCTTTTCATAGACCTCAATTATCAATTAACTGTAAGTGTACACCACTGGGAATATTCTCAGTCGTGTCCTCCACATTAACATCCATTAGACGTGAATCACCTGTCTGCACCGGAGCTGCTCAGCTGCTGAATGTTTTCCTCTGGGTTGCAATCTGTCAACCTGAGGAGGAAAAAAAAAAGCACTGTTAGGATAATCATTTGCGTTTTGGACATGAATCATCTTAAGGTGCTCACAAATCTAACGTGATCAGGATCACACTGTATGTGTGGAAAGCCTGAAAACCCACTGCTCTGATAATGAATGTGACAGGAAAGCAGGACCTCTGTGAACATTACACACACATGATGTCATTTCTCCCCCAAAACCACACCGTATGCTCCAGGTCAATAATATAGACCTCAGATCTATATCATCAAAACCAGGTTGTGTAATTGCACTTTTAACACACCAATTAGTGCCATCAGTTCTGTGGTGTGTATATAATCGGTAGCGTGACTGTGATGGAACATGAAAAGTACAATATGATTAGAAGCACGTCACAGCAGAACGCACACCTCACAAGTTGCTGCACTTCAGCGGCAACACTATTCATTCTCAAAGGCGCTGTGTGTCGAGTCAGTCGTGCTAACAGTGAGCTAATTTAATGCTAAACGAGTTCGACATTGCGTCCCTACCTTTTCTGGAGGCTTTAAAAGAAGCTCCGTGGACGTTTAATGTGGAGCTTTTTGAAATACCAAAATCATAATTAAAATCAGGGTGAGGCGAACAGAACCTAATTAGGTACAAACAGGCTCTTTGTGTCGTCTCTCGGACGCCGTCAAACAATTCATGTGGTCTGTCTTTGCCTCGCGGTGTGTGTGGCAGGGCGACCGGCAAGCACCAGCCTTTTGATTGAAAGTGACACATTTAATTATGATCAAAAACTGCAGGAACTTGTGGCATGACTTTTGTTTGATATTGACATTTTGTTTCCCCTGGCTGCATAGGCAGGAGGTGTGGAGGACAGACAGACAGACAGACAGACAGACAGGCCACAGGAAGAGGAATGAAATGAAGAAAGGTGGCTTTGATATGTTTTGTCACCCAACTCATATTTGTTGTTGTAGATGTTCCTCCAGACTTTATCTCTCTCTTTAAACTACATGCCGTGTTGCCTTATTTATGTGTGGGCTTGATACAAAAGCATATGGCTCAGAAGTGATCACAAATCTATCCTCCTCCGCCATGGCAGACATATTTAAATACCAGATGCTGCCGCTGCTGCACTGTGATCTGGTATTGACTGAGCTCCTAATGAAATCCAAGTGCTGTCAAGTGATGTCAGCTTGTGTGATGAAGCAGTCGGGTACTTTTATGATATTTTATGACACATATCAGTAAAATAGTAGCTGGATTGCAGTGAACATTTGTCCAGAAAAGCGATGTCCTAAGAGGATGAACCCTGCTGGATGAACCCCAGATTTTTCATCCATCATTAGTGGGGGAGCATTTGAAGATGAACATGATGCAGTAACTGCTTAGCACCTGTATGTGACCAATATGAATATGTAGCCAGTGTAGTTGTGGATCTGTAGTCTTGTTTCATGATCCACAGTGAACACACTCCTTTAAAAAAAAAGCTTGATTGTGTTTTTATACGACACGGCTTGTGCGTTAACGTGACATATAAATAACACATTATAGTAAAAACTAGTGATTTACCCGAGTCCCTTGAACGCTCCTCATCTTTTCAGACACATAATAAGGCATTTATTATTTCTGCTGATCTTGGATCAGGTCAGCGTTTTACATCACAGGCAATGAGACAGTTCGGGGACACTTAATCCCACATCAGCACTCCCACTGCAGGAGACCTGATCATTTCTGGTCCAGCCCTCTTCCTGAGTGCCTGTGAGAGACAGCGTGTCAAAACATCTCCCTCTAATGACTGTCTACAGCCCACTGCCTACTTCATCTTGCTCTTCTTCAACTGGGGGCACCATGCCAAGTCTTTGCCCACACCGAGGTTGGTGACAGTAATAGTTTCAGTCACATCTTGGCAGGTCTGCTTATGCCGAGGGTTTTACCGAGCAGGAAGTTTCAGGTTTGGCTGCGGCTTTATTCACAGGATCTGTCATCTCAGCTGGGCCCAGAGCTGAAATCAGATCTCTCACACACACACCTCTCTGCCAAACGCTAATGGATCCTGTTGCCTCTTGACCATACAGAACGTGCAGAGCCAAAACACCGAAACCCAAAGTGCACACTAAAGTTTAGAACCCGCAGCTCCAGCGATTCATTTTTAAAATCGAGTGTGAAACTGGGACTGTAAAAGGAAAAGGTTGCTGCTGGTGCCATCACCATTTTGGAGCTGCTTTGCTGCGACATAGAAGAAAGTTGACTTCTTCCTGAAAAACAAAAAAATGTTGTCACAACTCTTTCCCCAAATTACCTGCAGTTTCATCATCTACCAGGAGGCGAACCTTCACAGTACACACTGTTTTTCCACGCCGTCTTTGAGCCTTCTCCCGTTCTGCATAGCTCTTTACCTCATCTTGCCCTTGACAGAGGAGCTTGTCGCACTCACACAGTAATTATACCAGAGCTGATGTCTCCTCTTTCCATTGAATTATTGAGAAGGTGAGAGGACAAAAGATCCCATGTAGAGAGAGACGGCCCCGTTCACATCCCAGTGGCCTCGGGGTAAAAACCCAAGATGGACGCTGTGCAGAAGCAGGCCACCTGCAGATGATACAGTTGAGTCTTTCCTTTCCGTGAGCCAGTGGAGGTCACCTGACAAGTCATCTGTCAGTATTAGTGCAAAGGGTTTAGTGTTGCTTTCGCAGAGAGCATTTCTGAAAACACATTTTACAAGCACTTTTTCAGCTTTGAAATGACTGCTCGTTAGACAGGAGGATGATTAAAGCTGAATAACGTGGACACGCTTTTTAATCATGCACACAAGCCTCTTCATATGTATATAAGACTTCCAGGACACCGTGCCAGCTACAGCAAGATGTGTTCTAAACCCTGTTGGCAACTTTAAACTACAGAAGCATAAGTGATTCCTAATCTGTGAGTGATGCCAAGTGAAATGCTGATAACGAGCTCTTAACACAATATATACTTGCCAAGTTAAAAGAAGATAGCCACTGCTGTCCCGGCCCCCTCAGGGATGTCATTGCATTACACAGGAAATCCTGTCTCACCTCACCCAAAACATAGTCAGTGCTTGTGCTGAGTCTGCAGCTTGTAGCACTGACAGCAGGATGTATATATATATATATACACAGTATATGTATGTATGTATATATATATGTATGTGTGTGTATGTATATATGAGCATTTCATGGAAAGTGGAGTAAACAGCCACAGGGAGCCTGTGTGTGCACTGTCTCTCCTGTCAGGGGAGGTTTGTTCCTGGGCTGTTTCCTTATATGAAAAGTTGCTATGCTTGTTTGCAATAAGCCCGCGTCCCATTCGCTGCCATAGTTTTCCTGTAGCTTCAGAAATAAAGTTTTTTCTTTCTACCTTTCCGTTGAACAGTCCAACGTGGGTGAATTAGTGCTGTAGACTGTGCTCTGATGTTGGGAGTGGGTTTTCTACTCAGGTGATGCAAGATGAGTTTTCAGACCATGGAATAAAATAATAACAACGATGTGAGGGGGACTTTCCCCTGTGAAGAAAACAGAAAGTAGAGTGATGGTTCAATGAGAGGCACAGAGGACAAAAAAAAAACACACCCACCCTTTCACTTTGTTTCTCTTCACAGCTCATCTCGACATTTCCTGGTTACCATGGCACCCTGAACGTTGTAGCTCACACAAAGCCTTCCCTCATCCTGCTCGCTCTCTGTATCTGAGTTATTTTATATTATTTCTTATTTTAAATGAACAACAGGATTATGGGGGGGGGGGGGGGGGAAAAAAAAAAAAAAAAAAGAATAAAAAAAAGATTCTGGAGACAAATCAAGACAAAGCATGTGGTGCCTGAGAAGATCTTCAGTTTGACACGCTCCTCACTGGGGCTCCAGTCAACTGTCATTCCAGCTCATGAATATCAAACAAAATGAGCGCTCTGGTGTTGATTTCTCAGCGACGCCACACTAACTAAAATGTCGGCGACCCTGGTTCTTTTCTGATGACTGCAGTATTTCTAATAGTCGAGCTTTAAGTAACACATTTTATGAAAAGAGAATCTTGTTTTCCTTTAACTGTGGCGAGGTCACATGATGTCACTCGCTTGTGTTTCTTATATAAATCCACACAAGGGAGTTTACGTAATGGCCTCTGCGCTGAGACCTTGAGGTTTGTGTGCGACTGCGCTCAAACGCTCCGTGTTACTTGTTCACCTGAGAGTTTTTCAATATTCCTCTGGACACACATGCACAGACACAAAAGTACATATACAGAAAGAAAAAAAAATCAAACTTGTCTTCCACATTGAAAAGCTATTACAGAGAGAAAAGGTGACATGTAGGAGGAGTGCGGGATTGCTGGCCTCAGTTCAGTGGCTCTGTCTCCACCCCTGACAGAGCAGCGAGTGGCCCTCACTCACAGCTGTCCTGGACTCACTCAGCCAAGCCACAGCTCCAACCTGGCAAACAACACCATATGCTAAGATGCGCCTGGCAGTGCAATTTTCCACCTAAAGGAGGCAGCGGCACTGGGAGTTATTTATATGCTAAACAATGTGACCTGTCGATGTAAGTCCGGGCAGCTTCCTGATGACTTCCTGGTTGGATAGGTCACACAGGATGTGATGCGTGAGGCCAAAATGACAAGGGAAAGGAAATCCTCTAAGGACCACACAGAGTGAATTTGATTAAATGAGTGCCTGTATCAAGGAGATGGTGAATCCATCATATCTGCAGTTAATGTAAGCAGTTACAAACGTGTGCACATGAAATGTGGAAAATCATTATCATTAAAACATTTGTTTGGGAAACATGAAATTAAGCGCAATAGGGTATAGGCAGATAAATGCATTAATGTACATACAATATAATGTTAATACAGAACAAAATAAAAGTATAACTTTAAATCATCCAATCATCCAAAGACCAGTAACGTTCTGGTTTGACTTTTAACTTCCTTTCATTCTTAAACAGTGGTAACAAGTTGTTTAACACTGGATTTAGCAGCCACGCTGCAATGTAACGCACAGTGTAATTAATGCTGTCTCTGCAGAGCTTCATCAAATCTGACACACAACTTTGTGCCATATGGAGGAAAAAAAAAACGCCATGCTGGTAAAATAGGAAGATTAATCAACAGTCATATAGTAACACTCCACAGGGCAATTAGCTGATGTGACAGCTAATGAGAAGCAGGAGATGTCGCCTTGGATAGATGGACACTTGCAATATTTTCAGTCATTTAAATTTAACAGCTTATCCTCTCTGATATCAGCACGGCACCATAAATGTTATGACACTGCTGTATTTCACCTCAAGATTCTCTAATTACCCCCTTTTGTGTTAAATTCAAGGTTATGACGTCACAATTGTAAATTAGATTTTATTAAACTGTTCTTTTTTTTGCATCTGGTTTAATGTGAAAAGCAACAAAACCACAGAGAATTGTGATTTTAATACATAGTCCACCTTGATCTACATTCTAGCATCATTATATTACATTACACTATATTATATTATGTTCCGTCCCATTTGTCGCCTCTTACAATCAGGAAGGTGTTGTGGGGACTATTCTACCACTGAGTCCCTATGGGCATTATTTAGGAGCAGGCAGGAGTTTTCAGGAACAAAACGGTCTGATAAACCAACTGTACACTAAAGTAGACAGAACACATTAGTGTGTAGCCAGTTAATATAGTATGGTGAAGCATTTGGCAGCAAAAGAGACAAGTGTTCCCCTCAGGAAAGAGCAGAGAGCAAAACAACGTTAGAAGGAGACTGGATATTGGCTGTGCATCAATACGGTGGCCAGAGACCTGAATGCAAATGAATGACAAAGTTGGTCTGCGCCTGCTGGATCAGTAAATAAGCAAGAATATCACCCAACTGACCAAAACAAAAACAATCTACTGATGCTGCTTCCACTTTACATTTAGAAATTCCACCGACAGAAATATGTAATGATGAAGGTAAAACAGTAGAACTTGTGGAATGGGGGGAAAAAAACTTGCATGCATCACCCTGACCATTTCCTAAAGAGTAGTGCTGTTCTATTTGCACCCAACATGTCAATGACAACTGCCTCCTGCTACCAGTGAGTATGGTCAAATATCCTAAACCCAAACCCAGACCAGACTGATGAGTGAACCAGTGCATGAAGTTGTTTTTACCTATGTAAGAATAAGTGGATTTGAGAAGCATATGAAAAAGAATCATTCATAAAATATCTGCCAACTAAGCACCATCCCCTTCTGCATGTACTGTACTCACAATATGAAACCGAAATGATGACAAAATAGTTTTTCAGTCGGTTTGTTTGCATGCAACTGCAGCAAATTGTGCAGCACCAAATGTTATGAAGCTATGCAGACAGGTAATCAAGATGAAGGACCCACAACAAGCTCTGCGGTTAAATGTTGCTCATCTCATGCGTCCCGCACACACATTCACACACATTCACACACATTCAGATACATGTGCGGAAAGCTCCGGCACTACAGCCGTACTTATCTAATGACCTTGTACATGAAGTAAAGATATCCCCGTTTGACACAGCTAATTGGTCGACGTGTCAGAGGATGTTTAGCGGCTTAGGAAATCACATCTGCCCATTGATTTCTCCACACTACACCCCCTCCATCACACATTGTACGGCTTAATCCAGTCTACAACTCTATTGTTGTAAATCCTCAATGGATTCTCAGGCAGAGGAGGAGGAGGCGAAGAAGAAAGCGAGAGGGAGGGCGAAGGGGAGAGAGACAGACAGAGAGAGAGACAGAGGGAGAGAGAGAGACAGAGAGAGAGAGAGAGGGGGGAGAGAAGAAGCGATTAAGTGGCACTTGGGATGGAGGAGATAAAAGAGAGACTGCGGCTTGGTGTGTGAGAGTGACACTGTACACTGTAGATGCAATCAGAGCAATCAGGACACACAACAGATCAAGATACACAACAGATCAAGATACACAACAGATCAGGACACACAACAGAGGGGAGGACAGAGTTTACAGACACGGCCATGCGTTGTGAAGCATATTTAACAGCAGCAGGTTGTCATGCGGCAGAATGGCTTCACATGCCACAGTGTCATGCCACTTGTGTTTGTGCTGAGCTGCTGTGCCAGCTGAAGCATGTGAGGTTGTGCACTGGCATCTGCTCTCAGCTTTAAGCTTCTCTGCCCTCTGGTTAATCAGGAGATCCTCTCTGACACTCTGTCTCTATAGTGCTGCTTCTGATGCCTTTGAACACACACACACACACACACACACACACACACACACACACACTCGATCAGAATTTAGAATTATGTTTTGTTTTTGGGAAACACAGTCACTATACAAATGTGTTACTCCTTTACTTTTACTGACAAAGGCATTTATTTAATGACAAAAGTCACTTGTCATCTGTATTGCGTAAACATTTGATGATTTATTTCTTCATTATTTGTATGATTACAAATTACTTTGTATTATCAAAGACAGTTTCCTAAGACTTTTCCCACCAGTTTGAGCATCAGATATTGTAAAAGCGTTTGTACGGCTTGAAACATCACATTAGATGGTAAACAATTTTTTGATTTCAGTAAAGCTACACTGTAAATTTTGCTTGTGTTTGATTTTGTACGTTTATGTTGTACGGATACACAATGCACCGAGACAGCCACTATGAAATATGCACACATACACACACACACACAGTCTCTTAAAAGCTGCCAGCCCTGTTGCTATGGAAACAAAGTTTGTCCGCTTCAAATACAAATAAAGCCTTATATTTTTTGCAACCTTGGTTTGGTGGCCAAACGTGTCAGTTTTCACACTGCAGCCCCCGCTGCATCATGGTCTGCAGTAACCAAATAACACAGAAGAGGCCTAAAGAACACATTCATTGCATCATCATATCAGGGATATGCATGTCAGTGTTGTTAAACAGCAGCATGCATGTTCCAGCCCTAAAAAAAAGCACATCTTTTGCTTTCTCAGAATTAATCTACTTAACAAGTGCACTGTAAACGCATACTTTTACATAACCCGACCACTGACTACCCTGGAAGAGACGAGTTGTAATGTAACCACAGAATGCTCTGATTTTCACACACACGCACACACTGTGTAAATGTAGTGTTGTGAAACTGCTCTCACTGCTGACTGACTGTTTTACTGATTGACTGGCATCAAGAAAAGGAGAGATGATTGTTGTGCATCATAGAGACATACAGGTTGCCATAGAGAAATCACTGTACAATCGGTTTTGTTGTTAAATTGTCAGGACTGCTGCATAGTGAAAGAAAAATTAGTTTAGCTAAGATTCATCAGCGGCGAATAAGAACTGTTTGGCAGAGAAATTAGTTAAAGACTAAGAAATGAATCTCACACACACACACTCACGCACACGCGCGCACACACCCGCAGAGGAGTTACAGTACAGGGGGTCAGGTGTAGTGTAGTGTCAAGGTTAACGGTGCTGCCTACAGTGAAGCTGCCCTCACAACTAGTCTGCCTAGAGACAAGATGTTTCTGTGAGTGTGTGTGTGTGTGTGTGTGTGTGTGTGTGTTTGGAGCAGAGCTGCTTAGACAGATTCCTGTGCTGCCTGTCGGTGTGTGAGAGGTGTGAAGTCATGGAGCATCAATCAGCATCCTGCCGTCTGAGGTGCCACGTCCTCCACTGTACCTGCACCACTGGAAACAGCTGAGCCTGCGCTCCAGTCCTGGTTGAATTCCATCTCCACTCCCTCAAAACCTCACGTTACAGATGCCGTCTGAACACAGCGCTGCTTCTATCTGGCTTTGCTGAGTGCAGGGACGCCTGCCGCTCCCATTGGTTTGCTCGGTTTTCCTAATGCAAGCGAAAATGGCTCAGAGCGAGAGGCGATGCATTTGAATCTGCATGTGTCCTCTGAGATAAGATGTCACGGTTATACCGGAAACGTCTTGTCTTCAGACGAGAGAGGGGGGGGGGTATGGGGGATGTGAAATAACGAGCTCTCTGAAGTACACAGCCTACAGTTCCACACGTCTAATTCCAGGGTCAGAGGACAGATCCCCGAAAAGTTCACACTTCTTTGTCGTGCACTTACACACAAACCCGACTCCACAGTGCACGTGCACGGAGCTAAAACCCCCGGATCTGCTTGTGCCACTGCTTTAGTCTCAGAGGACATTTACCCTCATCATCCAGCCATTGATGATGCTCGGTAATATTATTCCTGTACAACAAAGAGCCACAGAAATGATTGATAAAGCAAGAAGTGTGTCCTGTCCGCTGTTTGCATGTTGGTTTGATCCTCATCAAAAGTGAATGAGAAGAGAGGAAGAAATGTAGGGCAACTCTCTTCCTCTTCCTCCTTAAAGGGACCTTTCACAAATAAATCTAACCTCACTGAGACCTCACTGCTGCATCACTAACATGCAAATACCCGACTGACACCTGGTTCTATTATGGGTTTGGGGTGATCAGATGACAGTTGGACAGAGTTGAATTATTGTGAAAGCACCAGAGGCTCAGTGAGAACATATTGTGATCTGATAGGAGGAACCACCATTGACATTGTACACAGGTGTGTAATTCAATCACATTGTCAAGCTACATTCAACAACGTCTGACTGGAGATTATGCAACACACACACACAACAGTTGGACCGACATGTGGACGCACATTAATGAACAGCTGTAAATAAGATCAGGTCATAATCTTAACGGGGCACAATCTGGATATGGATTCATGGCAGATAATATGAGTCCTGGTCATTATCTGAAGGTCTGTGCTGGCCTCTCCTTCACCTGCAGCAGGAACTGCACCATCAACCTCCAGTCTCCGCTGAAGGATTAAAACATATGTAACATAGGATCTGACCTGCGACTGTCAAAAGCCTGCATCTCCTGTACATTCTGCTATATGGCTGGATCCAAAGTCCTGTGGCAGCTTTGGCATTTCCATAAGGGTCTTCAAGACCACACACACACACACACACACACACACACACACACACACACACACACACACACACACACACACATGCATGCAGCATCTCTCCAGCTCTCCTCTGCCTCTCCCTCTGACTGCCAGAGCGTGCATGTATTATTCATTTAGCAACTAGCAGGATGTGGGGCCTTGTCAAGAACTGAACCCACCGCAGCGGCAGGCAGAGGTGAGCAGCGGAGGGGGGAGGGGGAGGAGGACGAGGGTGATGGAGAGAGAGAGGGAGAGGGAGGGAGAGAGAGAGATGGATGGATGAAGAGAGAGAGAGATAGTGTATCTGATGAGTCAGTATCTGTGTGTCTGGATACAGTAAACAGCTGACATTACAGCAGTGCACAGGGGCAGGATAAACCTTGTACGCCGCGTATCGGAGCCCCTCCCTCAACAACAACATATCCCTTCTCTGATTTCCCACTGGGAGTTGAACTGACACATTTTCTCTGCCCTCCTCACACACAGCCATTGCTGCAGCAGGAAATTGCTATTGAAGTTTAGGGGAGCATCTTGTCTCACGGCGATGTCGCCAAAACGCTGAGTCGAGGCTGAATATTTAAACTCTCAGCCAGCAGAGATGGGCCGCTCTCGCTCTCTCTCTCTCTCTCTCTCTCTCTCTCTCTCTCTCCTGGCCAATCTTACACAGCGATCCACCTGGCACTCTCGCCTCTCGCCACCTGTCACTCAAGAGACACTCGCGGTTAAAAGAGTCGTCGCACTCGGTCCGACTGAGCCATTACTCTGGAGATGGGCTTGCTGGCTCCCTGCAGGAGAAGGGGGTGGGGTGGGATGGTGGAGTAACAGGAAGGAAAGCAAGGTGGTAAAAGGTCATGTGGAGGGAGGTGAAAAGGGAGAATGAAGGGTAGGAAGGAAGGGAACAGC